>LR812538.1:46143637-46418637 GCA_903798195.1 Danio kyathit | reverse complement strand
GCTAAAACTGACTCCTGAACTGACACCATAAGCACGCACTCATAACGACATGCATATGTCAAGAGTTGCCACAATATAATAAAACTTAGGGTATAAAACGTAATAACACTTTAGTTAAAGTAACAATTCACACCTTGGCTTTTTACCGGCGAATTATTAAGATGTTAACTGTTTATTAGCACTTACAAAGTATGATCTTATTCATTCATTCATTCATTCATTCATTCATTCATTCATTCATTCATTTACCTTCAGCTTAATCTCTGATTTATCAGGGGTTTATCAGGGTTATTTTCCTTTATATTGGCATCAAACAGTGCTTTAAAGGGATAGTAAAAAAGCAGTAAAAAGAAAACGAACTCATCATTTACTCTCCCATATGCGGTTTTATACCTTTAAAAGAAGATATTTTGAAGAATGTTTGTTGCTGGCATCCATTAGCATACCTGTCAACCCTCCTGTTTTTCCCGGAATTCTCCCGTATTTTACAGTTCTATCCTGCTATCATCTCTTAAAGGTATTTTCCCGTATTTTCAGTCTTTCTCTGAAGGGTGGCAATAAACATTAAAGAGCCGATCCTCCCTATATGCAACCCATACCGTCGAACCACCAGGGGACGCCCTTTGCTCTTAGATGTGAGTCTGTTCTATGCTTTTGTTTTGTTTAGGCGCGATTCCCTTCCTTTTCATTAAAGGCGCCGTCGCCCCTACTATGCAATCCTCAAAACAGTCATATAGCGGTGCGTGACTGTCAGACGCGCTCCATAGTGATAAATAGACGCTGTTTCCCAAGCTGATTCTGTACACGCAATTTGAAGTGGAGCTAAAGTCTGGGTTTTGGGTGATTTTTTTTACAGACATATACACAAAAATATTAATAATAACATTTAAAGATGTCTATCTTAGTTGTTTTTTTTTTTAAACACAACTACTTTTGGAAACAGCTCCAGAAGACCATATTTAGTAATTAGTAATTTAGTAAGGGTTGTACCCTTATTATGGTGGGCAAATCCCTTATTTTCACATCCCAATGTTGACAGGTATGCCCATTAGCTATGTTTCCATCCAAAAATGTGAATTAACTTTATGCACAAAACTGGAATATTGCATAAAAGACGTGCGCATAAAGCAGTGTTTCCATTTGATGAGTCAAAGAGAACAAAATTGTCACTTCCTGATTAACTGGTGCCAAATATCAACAACAGAATTTGCTGTGGTAGGAGAAGCTGTGTGAATCTTTTCTTTATTTAATAAATGACTTGTGCCTCAGAAGACGATGCCGACACGCAATGAACATGCAGTGGCGTTTGAAGGCGTGAGACATGGAGCACAGACCCTCTTGACCGTTCTGGAGGTCATTTTTAATATAATAACACTGAAACGGTTAAGGCATTTTAGAATGACCAAAACAACATTTCAGATGTTTTACAATGTACTCCTCAGCCTGCTTATTTGTCCAATTACATGCATTTATTTCATTTTCAACAGAAGAAAGAAACCCAAATAAGATCTGAACAAGTAAAAAGTGAGTAAATATCCCTTTAAAGCATCCGATGTAATTTCTGCACTTAGGCTTCAATGGTGGTAAAAATAGGCACCTCTTTCAAATAATGAATAAGAGAAGTGTGTTTGCTTTGGGTGCAAGTTCTGTTAGTGCTTAGCGTATTAAATCAATGTTCTTGTTTGCATTTGAAATGGTTGTATGAAAACAAATAGCTGAATATCGGCCGAGGACAACCATGAATAATTATAAAATGTCGCCAAGCTGTAGATGCTTCGAAAGGAATTCATCTTCGGTTATGAGGCACATGAAGTGAAGTGTTTGCTTCGATTTCTAAACACAGCTGTTAATCACTGCGAGACCTTGAGTCTTGCTTCCAAAGCTGAACAGTCTGTTTTCAAATCTTAAATTAGGCTCTTTAAATGTCCTCACAAAGTGCTTTGAGATGTACAACTCTCATCAAGCAAGCACATAACTCTTCCTGCGCTTGTAAACCAGACAAATCCAAGAATGGACAGTGGGATTCAACTAAAATGCTTAAAATTCTCAGTCAGTTTTGTGAATGAATACATTTTACAATCAATAGTGCGTGTGAAATCAAAACATACTATGTCTATTTGGCTAGCGCACATTGTTATTCTTTAGGTGAACAATTAATCCATGCAAGTTTATGCACTTAAAAAATAAGTTTGCTTTGGTAATCTTTAATCAAAATTCTGATCATTTGCTTCCACGTTTGTAGTGGTGGTCATTCTCGCGTGATGTCAGTTTGACGGTTTCAGCCATAATATTATTAGCCATACCCCTTTTACCGTTAGTTTGCTATAAGAGAAAGATGCGCAAAAAGAAAGCCCTGCCCTTCTACTCAATATTCCATTTCAGTTGGAAGTACATCAGCATACTGATATAAAAATTTCAGCAACTTCTGGTTCATGCTGACTTTTTAAAGAGTTAAAAAAGATATTTCACCGACTCATCCATTTGTTAAGTATGACGTCACGCCAACCGGCTTCTAGGTCCAAGCGCTATATTAAACTGTATAAGACTGAACAAATGGTAAAAATAAACGTTTACAAAGTAATGTAATACTTTCGAAAATCATGATCGCTATATATATATATATATATATATATATATATATATATATATATATATATATATATATATATATATATATATATATATATATAAAATATTTTTTCAACACATTTTTAAACATAATAGTTTTAATAACTCATTTCTAATAACTGATTTATTTTATCTTTGCCATGATGACAGTAAATAATATTTTACTAGATATTTTTCAAGACACTTCTATACAGCTTAAAGTGACATTTAAAGGCTTAACTAGGTTAATTAGGTTAACTAGGCAGGTTAGGGAAATTAGGCAAGTTATTGTATAACGATGGTTTGTTCTGTAGACTATCGAAAAAATATATAGCTTGAAGGGGCTAATAATTTTGACCTTAAAATGGGCCTTAAAAAAATTAAAACTGCTTTTATTCTAGCCGAAATAAAACAAATAAGACTTTCTCCAGAAGAAAAAATATTATCAGACATACTGTGAAAATTTTCTTGCTCTGTTAAACATAATTAGGGAAATATTTAAAAAAGGGAAAAAAAATTCAAAGGGGGGCTAATAATTCTGACTTCAACTGTATATATATGGACCTGGAAACAGTAATCCTTATGTCACGACTTAAGCAGATAGGTGTCACCACTTTGAGATTACATGACCTGCTTGTGATAACAGCATTGTTTTTTTTTTAAATATAGTGCTTGATGTGCTTTGCAAGGTATAAACACTGTAGTACATCTAAACAGACCAAGCAAACCATACAATTTACACAATATACAAACCACAGAAACAACATAACAATAGAGTCTGAGTCAACAGTATATAGTGAAGTGATGAATGGACATGAGCGCAAGCAGACACTCCAGTGTGAAACCAAACTGTCCTCACTGGAACGATGGAAAAAGTTGTGATGCAGATTGAGGATATCAAGTGTATAATACAAACATGGGGATCCTTATTTCCACCTGAGAATACTCATCCCGAGGCCTTTAGAGATTGTGCAGCACCATTGATGTGATCCAAGTCCTGTGAAGAGATGATGCCAACCATAGAGGACTACTAGAGGTCTCCACAACCCTGGACCAGGCCATATCCTGAGCAGATGCTGTGGTGGTCATGGAGGGGTGGAAAGCAAGAGACTGATTCCTGAAAGTGACAGACGAGTCTCCGCATTGATCTCGTGGACCAGCCTGTACACCTGTCGGTGACCTACTCACACCTGCAGCTTCTCCATGAGGGACGTCAAGCATTCTTCAGCCCACAGCGCCTAGACTGCAGCTCTGCACAAGAAGTTTGGCCAGAGGAGAAATGGTCATGCCCAATTCAGCCTGGTTTCTCTCCAGGTTTTTTCCTACACTTTGATCAATTGGTGAAGTTTTGTTCCTCGCCACTGGCTTGCTTGGTTTGGGACTTGTGGAGCTGCGCATCGATGGATTTGCCCATTTGCCCAATAAAATTACTAATTTTAGATGAAATTTTTAGATAGCACTTGAAGGTTTGCATCTGAACTCTGCATATTTATATAAAACTATAACTGTGATGGTCAATAAAACATATAAACATATTTTTTTGTGCCAGAAATAGATTTAATTTCACACTTCATATACCAAAATATAATTAATATAATTAAATGTATTTCAGGTCCAAGATCATACATTTCCAATAAGAATAAAGTATCCATAGTTCTAAAATGATTTAGTAGTACATATATTTGTAAATAAATAAATCATACAGTGCTATATACAACTCATCATAAAGTTTTCTGCCAGTTTTGTCACCTAAAGGATCTGTACTTATTGTTTCCAACCTCTTTAAACAGAACCATGCTCCAATGTTTAAAGAGCGAGAAAAGAGAGCGGGTCAGAACTGCTGCAGATTTGAGATCCTCACGCTTGCCCGCTCTGACCTTCTTTCCCACGTTCCCAGAAGTAAACAAACACACGTGCTCACACTAAACCAGTCTCAAGCGCCTTGCCAAAGACACACAGAGTCAGCCACAAAATATTTAGTAACAGAGAGATTTAAACAATATTTTTCAGAATGCAAAACTACAAAATACATGCCTTATCGTCTGCTCACGTCACGGAGAGAATTACTCTTCGGAAGGCTGCTAAAGCTCCTCAAATCCTGCCTGAATCTGATTAGGGCAAAAATCACTTTCCCATAATTCCTCTTCTGGAAATGCACAAATGCAGTGGTCAAAAAAAAGTTTCTTGCAATGATCTGATTCATTTTAATATGACAACAAAATCAAAAACTATGTCAAAAACCGTCTGGAAGAGAAAGATTGCATTGATTCAAAACTGCTCAGTGACTGGTTTGAATTAGCTGTAAAACACTGTGCGCCAAAGGGAAGGATTTACCAAATATGTAAATAAAAGCATTTGTGTGCAGGATTCAAAGGAAAATTATGAATTTATATGTACTGGCCACTTTAGGTACACCTGTCCAACTGCTCGTTAACGCAAATTTCTAATCAGCCAATCACATGGCAGCAACTCAATGCATTTAGGCATGTAGACATGGACAAGACGATCTGCTACAGTTCAAATCGAGCATCAGAATGAGCAAGAAAGGTGATTTAAGTGACTTTAAACGTGGCATGGTTGCTGCACAACCATCTCTAGGGTTTACAGAGAATGGTAGGAAAAAGAGAATTTGTATTTTATATTTGAGAATTTGTATTTTATATTTATAAAACTTAAAACTTTATAATACTAACAATAATACTACTACTACTACTACTACTAATAATAATAATAATAATAATAATAATAATAATAATAACAATAATACTATAATAATAATAACAGTATTACTACAACTACTACAAATAATAATAATACAATTGATATAGTATATTATATTGTAATCTAATATATAATATCAAACATATTATTCTTATATTTAAATCACTATGATTGTCCTTTGTTTAGTCGTAAATAGTTTGATTAATACATAATTAATAAAAAAACGAAGATAAAAAGATCAATTATTTCTTACACAATATTTTCAAATAAATATTGCTCATTTGAACAATCTATTAATTTGATTTGATATATTTATTTCGAAAAGAAAAAAATCACAAAACAATTCTTTAAACAAAACACATTTGAACATGGTCGAAATGGAGCGGGATGAAGCACAAGCTTATTAAATCAAATAATCAAATATTTATAATAATAATAAATCAAATAACAATTCATTATTCAAATAATAATAATTAATCAAATAACTATGAAACAAAATAGTGTGAGCATAAAATTAGTTAATTTGAATACTCATGTGAAAGTGAAGAAAAAAGCTTTGCCACAAGGTTATTTATTTATGAACTAGAATAGAATAAATAGAAAATAATAGAAAAGATTAAATATAATATATATATATACATATTAGTGGTGGGCCGTTATCGGCGTTAACGTGCTGCGTTAATGCAAAACTTTTATCAGCTGATAAAAAAAATATCAACATTAATCTATTCTCAAAGTTGGGTTGGGAGCTGGGACTATTCTACGCAAGCTATGATGACTTTCACCTTGATATTTTAGCGCGCATGTATACCTGGCCGGTGAGCTGTCTGACAAAAAAGTGCCCTTCTGAATCAAATCAGCAGGATGCCCTTCTGAATCTTTCACTTATTTCTACTGACTACGTTTACATGGACAGGCGCTATAGGTGAATTGGGTAAGCTAAATTGTCCATATAGTGTATGTGTGGGAATGAGAGTGTATGGGTGTTTCCCAGTGATGGGTTGCAGCTAGAAGGGCATCCGCTACCTAAAAATATATGCTGGATAGGTTGGAGGTTAATTCCGCTGTGGCAACCCCTGACTAATAAAGGGACTAAGCCGAAAAGAAAATGAATGAATAAAAATTTAAAAAATACCAATTTAATTCAATGATACAGTATGCAGATGAAGTGAACTATGTTAGTTTGTAAAATAATAAACAGCACTGATTTAAAATCAAATTAAGAGCAATCATGACAAGAAGCATGGCCTCACACATTATGTAGTTGGTGAGATCTAATTGCTTTGTTTCTCATGACAGTGTAATTGGCATGGCTGTTGGAACTGTTATTAAATGTCATGTACTTCATAAACCCCCTCATCACCAATCGTGAGTGAGAAGCAGCCGTCCGCCATTACAATTTCTGTTCCATACAGGCCAAAGATAATGTCAGTGACTAAGAGGCATTATAAATGTGAAGTTTTGGGATGCACATATGAACACTGTAGCCTCCAGACTGCCTTCTTCTGAGATCTTTTGACATTTTCAGTTTTTCACAAAGATAACGTTAGTGCTGTTTTCAATCTGCCACTATGCTGACACACAGGTATTTATAGCTCCGCCCCCTTTTGCGAAAAGCACAATCCCATTAGAATTTATCTGATGAAAATCATCTTTTGTAAGCTGTTTGGACAGGACTGTGTGTAGGTATAGTGTGTCCACAGTCATATTGGAGTGATATAAAGACAATAAGTCTCTTTTTACATTTTCTGATGTTAATATAGGATCTAAACCCCTCCCATTTTGAGGCCGACCACAATGTGATGTAGGAGTGCGGTTTCCCTGCCCACCGAATTGATTGGCAGCCGCGTATAAACATGTCTCTGTAGTAACACATATAATCATATCAACAAGACAGGACGTGCGCAAAGCAACTGGGGTTGAAAGATCTGTTCGGCTCTCTGTGATCATCAGTCATCATCAAATGTGATCAAGAATGAGTTTTACAGGTTTAAAACTTTTTTAAAAACGGTGCATGTTTGTCATGAATTACAGCGATTTTACCGTCTTTATCACCACAGCTGCATGTCAGTACAATTATATAAGAAGACACTTCAATTCAGGTTTGTGGACGTTAAATCAGGTTAATTTTGTACATTAACATAACTAATATCCATACAGCAGTGGATATTAACATGTATCCTGTCACATTTACGTGCAAAAACAGTGCAAAGTTAAATGTGCGCACTGTGTGTGTGTGTGACCGCTGTGTGTGTGTGTGTGTGTGTGTGTGTGTGTGTGTGTGTGTGTGTGTGTGTGTGTGTGTGTGTGTGTGTGTGTGCGTGAACTTTGTTACGACATTGTACGTGACTCATCGTTGCAGAAAGGTTTGAATTAACTCCACAACAAATACATCAAATAATCATTGGGAAAGTTCTTACTGTAGTATTTCTCACAAACGTTATGTGAGATCTGCTTCCTTGATGTCTGTCACTGCGCTGTTTGTCTGACACATCCGAGGCAGAGAATGAGGCACACTCTGACAGGCACAGGGTAACCATAGACTGTAAAAGATATGGACGTAGTATCCATGACGTCACCCATAGGTTTCTGAAAAGCGCAAAAAAGCTACAAGTGGGCGTGGCCAACCGGCGCCATTTTGTTTGCACGTCATCGCTCCAACTGGGGGTGACCAAACAGGGGCAAAGAGGCAGAGAGTGAGCGGAGCTACAGACGCCTGCTAGCATTTTGCTTAGACTGACTTTTCTTTGGGAGAAACACTTAATACTTCATTACCTGCGACTCGTTTGTGTTCTGACCACATGTATTTGGTTGTACAATATATCAATAAAGTGTTTAGACTTTTAAAAACACTGTTGTAATACATTGAGCCACTAAACATTGTTCTTATGACAATTTTCCAGAGGAGCAAAACGCAAATTGCTTCCAAATACTTCAGATATAGTCTTTGTTAGTAAATGCAAGGCTATTTATGAAATCCAGGCATAACACTTTATGACAGTGCTTCAGATGACTGTTCTATAGCCTACAGCTAATTAATCTGTCAGATTCTGGAGTGCATTACAGGTCTAAAAAAATATATATATGATAAACTATCTTAAATTTAAAAAAAAATACATTAATAGAGTTGGTATATAATTTCACTCACCTGGGAAAGGGAGGCCACGTGAATGGTTTGTGAGCACAATTAAGTGCACACAGCATGCCATATCATCTGATATCTGTAAGAAATAATTCCAAAAGGCAACTGACTGTGTAAAGTCACATAAAACAAAACAAAAATACGATGTATATGCCGAGTTCAGCGGCTAATCAGCCGTAATCAGCTGAGGTGAAGTGACGGCGACCAGCCAGACCTCGCTGTCACTCAAGTGGCCACGCCCTTAATTATGCAGACTTAATATAAATGAAACGGATGAGTTATAAAAAAAATTCACACTCACAGTTGTCATGAAGGGTGATATTAGTTATATAAACCAAAATTGTTCTTTGTACCAGGCTGTAAACACCTCCTTTCTGCTGTAAAGTTGGCCATTTTAACAGTGGGCTCAATAGAAATTTGCTCTATTATGGAGCCAGGACTAGCAGAATTTCGATGAATTGCAGTTTCAGTTACTTCCGTATTAGCTTCACGAGGGAAAGCGGGAGGTTACCGCTTGGTGGGAACGGTGAGCGGGGAGAACTAGCATAAAAGGCACAGGCACTAAAAACAGTTACATTCAGAGCAGAAAATTCCTATATTCTGAAAGGTATAATAAATAATCTGATGGGTGTTTAGAGCTGAAAGTTTACAGACACATTCTGGAGACACAAAAGACTTATTTTAAATCTTGAAAAAGGGGTAAAATAGGTGCCCTTTAAATAAAAAAAGCAGAAAAGTCCCTCACAAAGCAAGAGGAGACGGCACAGTTGAGACTGTTTTATGAAGCATTTGCACCCCATTTGAGATTCAGGACAGCCTCCAAACCATGCTGAGACTGAAGCTACCTGCGGAAAAAATATAACTAGGGAACTGACACATGCTGCTGTGTTTAGCGCTGCAGAGGAGGATTCCCTTCGCCACCCACTGAGGCTCTTACCCATGATGCATTGCTCACAAATTAACTAATTTCTCCGAGTTCACAAATGAAAACTCCTCCTCTAAAGCAACAGAGCAGTAATGAGTAGCAGACTCTTATTGTTTCTTTTCCTCTCTCACTAAATGCATTTGACAGTATTGTACAAACAGGAGGTGGACTTTTGCTAATTAGCGCTGCTTGTTAAGGCAAGAATCACAATTATAAGGCTGGATAATGCAGCAAATTCCTAAACACCAAAGCCACCACATATAATTACCATAGCAAGCAAATTAAAACACCATATTACCTAGCAACCACATAGCAACCCATTGATATTTTGGAACACATTAGCAACCCTACAAAAAACAACCACACTGGCAACCACACAGAAACCACCTAGAAACGATATAGCAACATATTAGCATCCCAGATCATATTAAAAACCCCATAGAAACAACATGGCAACCACCCAAAACTCCACTGAATCAAAGACTATAGAATACACAAGACGTGTCACTCGTATAGTTTTGAATGGGGAAAAGTGTAACGGTCAATATGACGAATGAAGCCCCGCCTACTACTACAGGAACCTATCATTGATTACTGACGATTCTACAGGGGATCAGATGTGTGCTTTTGACAGTTTGGTGGTCAACAAACACACTGGAATCTCAGCGAATAATTGCTTCACAGACATAAGAAATGTATCCACATAAAGCTTGAAATCTGTACTTTTAAATGAACCAAGTGCACTTGAAAACAAAAGTTCTTCGGTTTTGTAATCTGTATGAAACGAATGAGAGGTACAGTCAGTCCTGTCAAACGCACATCACATAACAACTACTACGCCCACAAACTTGGAAACAAAGAGTCACTGTTATTTCTGGAGGAGATTCACCATCAAGACCAAGTTGTGAATTACTTCAGAAGACCAGCGCGATCTGACGAAGCATTATCCAGAGGATGATAATGTGTAGAACAGCCATAAATAAGGTTAGTGTCGTGATCTCGTTCCTTTCGAGTGCACATGCACATTACAGTAGCTTGGGCAACCTGAAAATATGCCGATTTTGTTTGTTTCGGACCAAAGACTATAGAATACACAAGACATGTCACACGTATAGTTTTGAATGGGGAAAAGTGTAATGGTCAATATAGCGATTTAAGCCCTGCCTACAAGTACAGAAGCCAATCAGCAATTGCTATAGACTGACGTTTCTCCGGGGGGAAGCTTGGATCAGATGTGTGCTTTTACAAAAGTCTGGTGGTCAACAAACACACTGGAATCTCAGCGAATACTTGCTTCACAGACATAAGAAATGTATCCACATAAAGCTTGAAATCTGTACTTTTAAATGAACCAAGTGCACTTGATAACAAAAGTTCTTCGGTTTTGTAATCTGTATGAAATGAATGAGAGGTACAGTCAGTCCTATCAAATGCACATCACATGACAACTACTACGCCCACGAACTTGGAAACAAAGAGTCGCTGTTATTTCTGGAGGAGATTCACCATCAAGACCAAGTTGTGAATTACTTCAGAAGACCAGCGCGATCTGACGAAGCATCATCCAGAGGATGATAATGTGTAGAACAGCCATAAATAAGGTTAGTGTCGTGATCTCGTTCTTTTCGAGTGCACATGCACATTACAGTAGTTTGGGCAACCTGAAAATATGCCGATTTTGTTTGTTTCTTGACTATAGAATACACAAGACATGTCACACATATAGTTTTGAATGGGGAAAAGTGTAACGGTCAATATAGCGAATGAGCCCCGCCTACTAGTACAGTAGCCAATCATCGATCGCTATAGACTGACGATTCTCCGGGGGGAAGCTTGGATCACAAACTTGTAAACAAAGAGTCGTTTTCATTTCACCATCAAGACCAGGTTGTGGATTACTACAGAAGAGCAGCACGATCAGAAGATTATTATCCAGAGGATGATAATGTGTAGGACAGCCATAAATGAGGTTGGTGTCGTGATCTCCTTCCTTTCGAGTGCACATGCACATTAGCTTGGGCAACCTGAAAATATGCCGATTTTGTTTGATTCTGTTGTTTAGAAACAAAATTTGAGACAGCTGTTGCTTAATTTTATTGGTAATTCCAAATATGTAATGTAATCATAAGTTTAGCAAACAGTTTTGGAGAATTTGATGTTTCCCTATTCGGACATAATGCCAGAGCATACAGCCTGGGGCGCGTTTCAAAAATGGCCACCGAGTGAAATGACTTTGACTGAAACCACCTAGTGATGACATTTCAACATATTAACTTTAGCACATAACACATTACACATCAGTTATACCCTACAAACAGCATGGCAACAATCCAAAGTACCAGAGAAACCACACAGCAACACGTTCACATCACAGAACACATTAAAAACCACAAACAGACTGTCAACCCCTCTGAACACCAAAGAACCCACCTAGCAACCACGCAGCAACACTACGACATCTCAAACACATTAGAAACCTCATAAAAACAGCCTGGCAACCACTCAGAAAAACATAGAAACCACCTAGCAACCACAGAGCAACATATTAGCATTCTAGAACACATTAAAAACACCATAGAAACAGCCTGGTATCTGCTCAAAACACAATAAAAACTCCATAGCAACCATCAAAACCCCATAGAAACAATACAGAAACACTTTGACATCTCAGAACACATTAGAAACACCATAGAAGCAGCTTGGCAACCACCCAGATCATCACAAAAACATCTAGCAACCACAGAACAACATTTTACAGTTCCAGAACACAACAAAAACATCATGGAAACCACATAGCAACACTTTGACATCTCAGAACACATTAGAAATGCCACAGAAACAACCTGGCAACCACACAGAAAACCAGAGAAACCACCTAGCAACCACATGGCAACATATTAACATTTTATATCAGTAGACCCATAGAAGCAGCCTGGCAACCACCCACAGAAACCATAGGAACCACCTAGCAACCACAGAGCAACATTTTACAGTTCCAAAACACAATACAAACACCATAGAAACAGCCTGGTAACTGCCCAGAACACCTCAGAAACCCTATAGCAACCACTAAAAACCCCAACAGAAACCACATAGGAACACTTTGACATCTTAGAACATACTAGAAACACCGTTGAAACTGCATGGCAACCACCCAGAAAACCATAGAAACCGCCTAGCAACCAGAGAGCAACATTTTACAGTTCCAGAACACAATAAAAACACCATAGAAACAGCCTGGCAACCACCCAGAATGCCATAGAAACAACACAGCAACAATCAAAAACACCACAGAAACCACACAGCAACACTTTGACATCTCAGAACACACTGGAAACACCATCGAAACACCCTGGCAACCAACCAGAATGCCATAGAAACACAGCAACCACCCAGAAAACCCCATAGAAAGCACACAGCAACACTTTGATATCTCAGAACACCATGGAAACACCCTAGAAACAGCTTGGCAACCACCAAGAACATCATAAAAACATCTACTGTAGCAACCACATGGCAACATATTAACATTTCAGAACATATCAGTAAAGTAACCCAGTGGAAACATCCTGGCAACCAACCGGAACACCATAAAAAAACACCTAGCAACCCCATAGTAACACTTTGACATATCAGAACACACATTACTAGTAACCCCAGAGAAACAGCTTGGCAACAACCCAAAACAACATTAAAAATAACGCTCATTAAAAGTAAACCTCGTTCCCCGAGGGGGGAAATGGAAATGCTATGTGGAAACTTCCACTATGGGGATTTCATTCAGAAATCCAATCATCTGAAAGAGTATGTAAACCGGCCAATGAAATGCCAATAAGATGGCAGCTTCAGCTTGCGCAGCTGATGCTCGTTGCAATTAATTTGGCTAAAAGAGCAAAAAGCCAAAGCATCATTTTTTAGCGGTAGATAATTTCTAGGAATTTAATACGACAGTACGTTGGGAAAGCGTGCAGTCCCGATAGGGAGGACACTGCGGAGGCCACCTGCTACCCAAGTGGGGAGACTGGTGGTGAGAGAGCATATGGACTAGCCCTGAGAAGGGGGAGTACGCATATGAATATAAGATGGTTAGCGGTGAGGGAAGACACGGGTCCGCCTGGGAGGGGGGACTGCACCATGGCAGTATAAGCATATGGGATCGCCTAGTGGGGATCGCACTTAGCGGGCACCTAATACCCAGAACGCAGGCTGACCAGCGGGCATACCAACAACATAACGGGCCAGCGCCTGACTCCTCCACTGAGTCAGATGCTGGGGGCCTCGGAGGAATATCTGCAGGGATTGCCAAGCGGGGAACTTTACTGACAGAGCGAAAAAGCACACGTATCTTCGTGTTAGAGAGAATGGCGCAGCAAGCGTTTTACAACACCTAACCAAATTTCTCATTCACCGCGTGAGGAAATCGGCTCCCCTCAAGATTAATAAATCTCACAATAGGTGTTGCCCAGCCCGCAGCTCTACAATGTCTGTTAGAGAGGTGCCGCGTGCTAACGCCCAAAAGGATGCGCGCTTCGAGGAGCGCTCTCACTCCTGGGGGACACGGCTCGCCCTGGCTCAGATGAGTGAGGGAGATGGCATCCACTGTTCAGTGGGTATGTTCCAACCTCTGTTTGGATACGGCACTTCCCTTCTGCCGTTCACCGTAACAGATAAAGAGATGAGTACAGTCCGTATAATACGCAAAGCGCGAAGGACACAGCAAATAAAGGGGCTGGGTCTGCCTCCTCCATGGGCAGCGCTTGCAGGTTCAATAAGTAGCTGAAAGAACACTGTAGGAACCTAGGGCACCTAGGTGGGCCGGGGTCTCAGGTAAACGTGAGAGTGGGCCGGTTCAAAATGCTGGCACATTTCGCTGACCGAAAACGCCTTCAGATACCCATCCATTTGGCCGATGCGAACGCGACCAGCAGAGCTGTCTACCTGGACAGAAATCTTAAGATACTGAGTCGAGTGATCGAGAAAACCTCTCCTAAGAGAGATGTCCAAGTGGGTATGAGAGGGAAACAGGAAGAATTAATATTCATGTCTCGCGCCTCTGGGAACTGGATGATACTTCCCAGCGCGCCGCCATCGCCACATCCTTAGAGCGGGGATGATCGTAACGCCAACCCCTCAGAGCGGAGGGGACAGCCTTAGCTCCCGTCAACTGAAGGAAGATAGCATCACTCTGATCTGGCATGTTCGGGGTTTCCTTCTCGGGGAAAAAGGTAACCACACAGCGAATAGACTCCACTTCAGGGCGTGGGCATGCCTCGTAGAGGGTGCTCAGCCTGAGTGACAGTGTTAACCACCTAATCGGTAGGTCACCTAAGTCCTCCGCGCTCCATCTATTAATCGTACTTGAGGCATAGATCTGGGCGCGGGTGCCAAACGGTGCCTGTCCCCTGTTTCCAGGGGATGTGCCAGGGAGGGGCCATCAAGAGGAGAGTTGAAAGCAGGTCCGATTGGGCCAGAGAGGCGCAATACGAGAGCTGTTCCTCAACCTCCCTGACTTTACACAGTATCTGTGCGAGTAGGCTCACTGGAGAAATGCGTATTAATGCGGGGCCAGCTGTGTAGCCAGTGGACTTTGCAGGGTTCGCCAAGTGGGGAACTCAAGCGAGAGCGCACGAATCTCTGAGTTAGAGAGAGAAAGGCGCAGCCCATAACAGCTGGCCAGTCGGGGGTGGAGTCTCCATTTTCCCAGGCGAAACTGATCCTCGAAAAGAGATCCTCTGCACAGGGACGAGTTTGCTCTTTTCTCGGTTGACCTGAAACCCCAATAGGTGGAGGTGCTGGAGCACCTTGTCTCTGTGCATAATCAATTGCTCCAGAGAGTGGGCTAAAAATCAGCCAGTCGCCGAGATAATTGAGTATGCGGAAGCCCGCGAGCCGAAGGGGCGCTAGGGCACCCTCCGCGAGCTTGGTGAAGACCTGCGGAGACAGAGAGAACCTGAAGGGGAGGACTTGTACTGCCAGGCTCGACCTTAACGCAGACCGCAGAAACTGACGGTGGCACGGAGTATGGAGACATGAAGTACGCGTCCTTCAGGTCTATTGCTGCAGACCATTCCCGAGGACGAACGCACCGGAGGATGCGCTTCTGCATAAGCATTTTGAACGGCAGCTTGTGCAGACAGCGATTCAAAACGTGCAGATCTAGGATTGGCTATAGCCCACCGCTCTTTTAGGTATGATGAAGTACAGGCTGTAAACCTGCTCTCCATCTCAGCTGGAGGGATCGGTTAGATTGCATCCCTCGCCAGAAGGACAGCAATCTTCTCTCACAAAACAGGGGCGGGTACAGGGCTGACCCTGGTGAGAAACACCCCTGTGAACTTGGGAGGCCGTTCGTGAATTGAATCACGTAACAGAGTCTGATCGTGTGTATGAGCCACCGCAAAGGGCTGACCAGTTCTGACCAGTTCTTACATCTTACATCCCCGCCGATGGATGGTCCATCGTATCCGACTGCACCGCCGTGAATTCCTGGGTGAATCCACCAACGGTGTCGCCGAACAGGCCAGACTGGTATATGGGGGAGTCACGAAAGTGAACTTTGTCGACTCCGCGCATAATTTTTGCCAGGTTTAGCACGAGGTGGCGCTCCTGGACCACTAATGTGGCCATCATCCTTCCCAGGGCATACGCAGTGGACTTGAGGTCCGTGGAGCTCAGTCGGGTGCGGTGCGGGGCTTGTAACAAGCCTGGGTCGGAACCACCCTCATGCAGCTGGGCCAGCGCGCGCGCATGGACCCTAGCATGCATGGTGGAAGCAGTCTGGCCCGCGGCTGTGTGGGCTCTGGCTCGGGAGGCAGAAGACCAACACGCCTTGAACGGGAGATGAGGCTGACTCCAGCAGAAGGAGGCACCACGCGGGCCCGTGATGGCACTCTCAATCTGGGGAATCGACTCATACTCCCTGGCTGCTCCACCATCAAAGGTGGTAAGGCAGAGGCGCACGCAGATCAGGCAGAGAAAGGTGCCCTCACAACTGCGTGAGCCCACTGTGCACTTCCGGGAAGAAAGGGATAGGAGGCTAGATGGTCTTGCCTTTTAATCCTCCACATACACCCATCTAGTCGGTCTGGTCGCGGGGCTTGGGGATAAACCATCTCCAGACCCACGACCGAAACAGCCCGGGAAAGCACGGTTTATCATGTCTGTTTCAAGATCGGCCGCCGCCGCTCTTGCTCCCGAGCGGAGGGACAACTGGGGTGGGTGGCTCTTTTGCAAGAGCGAGCCGCGATCTTAACTGCGCAACAGATATGTCACCGCAGTGATGGCATGCACTGCCCGCGAGCACCGCATTAACATGCTGGACCCCCAGACATGAAACACAGTGCTCGTGCCCATCATCCGAGGACAGGAAACCACCGCATCCAGAAACGCACAGTCGGAGCGACGTCTTGAAAAAGACGTGCTGCACGACTGTGTTGCTCTTTTAGGAAATTCGTAACAATACATACCGCTCTGGAGGACCGGACACAAAGGACGCCAGGCAAGGGAGAAACCCAGCTCGACCGTCTGCCGTTGCATGTCACACACTATGGACCGGGAGATCGCTCTCGTTCACTCTCCGTCTTAAACTCAGCTGGAGAAACCCTCATCGACTCTCTCAGAAGGCTGTTGAAGTCTCTGAAGTGAAAATGATGCTTTGGCTTTGCTCGCACTGTGCTCTTATAGCCAAATTAATTGAAACGAGCATCAGTTGCGCAAGCTGAAGCTGCCATCTCATTGGCATTTCATTGGCCCGTTTACATACTCTTTCAGATGATTGGCTTTCTGAATGAAATCCCCATAGTGGAAGTTTCCACATAGCATTGAAGTTCCCCTCCCGAAGGGGAACATCTAGCAACCACATGGCAACACATTAACACCCAGAACACATTAGAAACCCCAGGGAAAGAGCCTGGCAATCACCAGTTGTTAGTTGAGCACCAGAACTCACGTTTCTTCAGCACATGTAAAAACCTAGTCAGTTTATCGATTGAAACATACTGAGTTTTATTGCTTCATTCCCATGACAAAAAGATTGCGTATGATCGCAGGTGTGTTTCACAGCTGGCTTTTGTTGCTCATCAAAAAAGCAGAAAAATCTTTTTGATGGGCTTTTAAGTGAAAAAAGGTTGCGTCCAAATATAGAAATCAGTTGATCAAATAATGATGTAGTCTTCACGTTGTTCTGTTACCTTACCTTTTAAGACAATCCAGAGCTGTAGGCTCATTTTAAAGAGAAAATATCTGATACTGACATCTGTATGCATGTCACCATTTTTTAACAGATTTATTCATTCATTTTCCTTAGGCTTAGTCCTTTTATTTATCAGGGGTCATCACAGGAGAATGTTATCCAGCATATGTTTTACATAGCACACAGCAAAAATTCCAGTGTTAAATATAGACCTTTTTCTTAGAACGCAAAATTACCCATTATGCTTTGCGTGTATGCGCAAGGAGAATGCTAAGAACTTCCGGTCGGCAGCTGATGCGTGTGAACAGTCACACTTGGACAGCTTTGAAACGATAGTTTTAATCTATTTTACCTGCTTTTATCATATTTAAACTAATACTGTTGTCGATCAGAGCCACCTCCTGGACTGATCATTTAAAAAAATGTGATCTAATAGGATGGAAAACAACTGCTGTGAGGCATTTTCCCCTCATTGTCAGACGGCATCTTCTGCAGTTTAAATGAAGCCTCGTCATCGCTAAAGTCAACAGTTTCTTTTTCTTTCAAATATACAGTATAACCAAACCAAACAAATGTAATTCACCAAAATGTTTGACACACACACATAGCCTGTACTGTCCCACTTACATAAACATAAATGGCTCATGATTAAAATCAGCCAGCATAGTATCAGTAACAGACTTTTATTGGTCATTTTTGTAAATTGCATGACTGTTAAGTTTCATGCCAGTAATCTGGTTTGCTCTACAATGCAGTGAAATATCGCGTGTGTGTGTGTGTGTGTGTGTGTCTGTGTGTACATGCGCGCGCAATGAAGAGCCGCTGAGCTAACAGCTGACAGGCCGGGAACATGCACACACACACACACACACACACACACACACACACACTGGCTGTTTCTCAATATGCGTTCTTCACCAATCTTGCGTCCTCGTGTAACGTCATCATCAGCTGCCAAAGTTCAGTTCCAATACTCAAGACCGCAAGAACAGAGGACGCATGAAACTTCCCGGATGTGTTCTTGATATCGAGGACGCACCGATGCACACTTGAGCACCGATCTCGCTCTAGAAGTCCCAGAAGTCATTGCGACTGGAGGTGGGAATTAAGCACAGCATTTTATTTAGATTTATTATTAAAGTTCAGAGATTTCACTTATTTACCTCAGGAGTTTCACTAAATGAAACGGTGAATATAAACATTACCATGGACATCTTAATAAAGTAATAAACACATTAAGGGTGTTTGTTTGCTGAAATTCATAAGAAAATCAGTTTTATTTATATTGTAACGTATTTATAATGTTTTTATGCATAGTATATATTTTGAAAAGGGGAAAAAAACAATAAATCGTTGTATGAATGCTGTAATGTTTAAATAATTTTCAATTTAAAGCACGTGAAGGTCATGTGACCATCAGGAAGAACGCAGCATCTCATTTCTCACAGGACGTGTTCTCTGTTCTCGCGGTCTCCCGAGTTCGTTCTTCCGAGGACACCTGGCAAGACCGGTCTCCACAAGAACGCAAGTCAGTTCTCTGTGTTCTAGGAATTGAGAAACAGCCAGTGAATTTCTGACGGCAGACACGTAAACTTGGAGAACGTTTTTCTCTCAAGCTTGAACCACAACTGACAGATTATAACGGCTTTAGCACACACCTTTCAAAGTTGTGTCACAAAAAGACTCCGTAATCTACTCAAAACGCTATTAAAACCCATTTTCGGATCGCAAATTACCTATTGTAAACGCTGTGCGCGGAAGTTCTAAAGATTCTACCGGAAGACGCTGGTCGCTATGGCGCCCTCCATGCAGCAGCCCAGAAAAATTCTATACAGTGTGATTTTTTTTGGTGTGGTTCAGTGTTAAACCGGAGTACATTTTACTTCACAAGTGTGAAAGAGCATATATTTAACAGTTTTTTTTTTTCAGTGTTAAACCCAATATGCAGTGGATTTCCCACTAGTAATGGGAAGTCCAGTTTTTTTACTCGAACCAGTTCTTTAGGACAAACAGTGATCAAATTAGTATGTTTTGCTTAAACTTGAAACATGTCTTGTTGCATTTTAAAATGCAAAGACTTGAATGTATTGAAATTATCTCTGAAAAGATTAATAAACATTTAATAAATTAAAACTATTTTCAACATGTTTGATCACTGTTATCTGTCACACACACACCGATTGATAATACAGGGAAAAAGGTAACATATTAACACTTTGAAGGGAAACACACACTCCAGTTCGATGTAAGAATAAACTCTTACTGTGTTAAAATGATCTCTGAGAGTAATGTACAAATTTCACACTTTAGAAAGAGGAGGGAGTCATATGTACACCCAAGGAGTGTTAAGTTAAACTCAAATTGAGTTAAATGTACACTGATTTTTTTACTGTGCAGATGCCCTTCCAGCTGCAACCCAGCACTGGAAAACACTCATACACTCTAGCATTCACACACATACACTACGGCCAATTTAGTTTATTCAAATCCCCTATAGCGCTTATCTTTGGACTGTGGGGGAAACCCACACCAACATGGGGAGAACATGCCAACTACACACAGAAATGCCAACTGACCCGGCCGGGACACGAACCAGCCACCTTCTTGCTGTGAGGTGACAGTGCTAACCACTGAGCCACCCTACATAGATTTAATGACCTCAAAAATATCTGATATCTGGAAATCTTAGTCTTGGATGTTTAATGTTCTCTTCCTTGACTACATCAAGCAATCACTACCTTTCTGTCCATACACTGCCATACACTATAGGAAAAAGCATTGGTTCATTATACAGTATACAAAACCTTCCTTCAAAAACATCAACACCACACACACACACACTGCATTTATTATTAAACAATTTAAGAATCTCTTACGCTCACCCAGTGTTGGGGAAAGTTATTTTTGAAAGTTACAATATTGAGTTACTCCCCCCAAAAATAACTAGTTGGGTTACTTAGTTACTTTTTATAGTAAGCAATGCATTACGTTAATTTAGAGTTACTTTTCCTGACATGGCTGAGACTTGTTTTTTTAATAGAGAAGCTCTACAATTAACAACACACCGTATAACCTTAATTTTTTTACTAAATTATGCACAGAAATAGCAAAAAATGTCAGCAGATTCTGTCTGGCCCTACATATAACATACACTGTGATTGTGTTTTCATATATCACACATAAGAACAAAATAAATATAATAACTAATGCCACCATTTAAAATGCAGCAAGTGCTTAAGCATTTTTTGGTCTTCCATGGCCCTCTAATTATAAAAACTCAGCTGTCCTACGGTGTGACTGTCTCAAACATAGTTCAATAAATTACATTGAACATTAAATAAATTAAATTGCATATGTTATGAGAATTTGCATTGGCGCGTTGCAAAATAGATGCAGATGTTTTGTTAATTTGTAAGCATTTTTCGATTTGCATATGTTTTTTTTTTTACTTTTTACTTGCTGCACAATTGAGCTCTCTCAGCCACCGTACTACACCCAAAGCACAATCAGATATCAAAATGGTTTAGTGTTTTGAGTAAAACGAACATTTTCAAGCATGAACCGAAAGTCTTCAAATTAGAGCGTAGATCAGGCCCAAAAAATTAAACCTGACCCTATACGTGAGCCCGTGCACCTTGTGTCCGAGCCTGACCCGGTCTGACACATTGTAATTATGAGCTGGAGCCCGATTTAGCCCTGACTATTTTTAATACGTGGGTCGTTATAACAGATGTTCTCAACTACAATTCTGAAAGGTTTGAACTACAGAAATTAGTTTAGATTTATCTTAATGAATAACACGATAAAGCATGTTAACTGCATTGTTTGTTCATTCAGAATGGATCGTAAAAAATGGTCACCTTAAAATTTTAAGTTTCTATCTGACATTTTTGTCAAAATTGAGTTATTGACATATTCTTTTTAAATGACATCTTATTTACATTATGGGATGTTTTTTTATAAGTTGTTTACATTTTAAGACTTTTTATTTAGAAAAACAAATGTGACACACATACTGTTTTGCTGAATGCAAAAACTTTGAAGCTCAATATCTCAAAATCATTCAGAACGCAGATAGAACCTCATAATTCCAAGGTGACGAAATGAGGATATTAAAGGCTGACTATCATCCTTTCTGCCATGGCAAGCCTGCTTTATTATGTGTCTGTTCATCGTGGAAGTTCCCGTTTTTTTGCTATCACCTCTTTTACACCGCATGCACGAGCAGAGCGGTTTTTTTTTGGCGTCCATGTTAACAGATTAAAGCTTTCATACTGCAAGCAGAAGCAGCGTTACAGTGCGGAGCATGAGCAGAGCTAAAGCAGTAGTCCTGCGATCATTTCAGTGCTGGGTCTATTTTTGCCACTGCTCACGCTCAATTAAAGTGACAGTGCATTGGTAATGACCAAACACACATTGAATGACTGTAAAAATTAGCAATTTTACCCGTAAATGTATCGACAAGATCCACTGATTTTTATGCACTGTTTCTGCTTTACATATACACTGCGCATGCGCTGCTTCTCTGCTTGCGCATGCACTCAAAAAAATCTTTTTTCGTTCAAGCTACTTATCATCTGAATGATCACAATTCTTGAGGTTTTTTTTTTTTGATATTCTCAGTGTATTCTCATTGTACTGTAAAAAATACTGGGTTCCACACAATAGGGTCACGAAACACCAAAACACATTTTTTGAGATGTTGACTGTCATATATATAGGGAGTGCAGAATTATTAGGCAAATAAGTATTTTGACCACATCATCCTCTTTATGCATGTTGTCTTACTCCAAGCTGTATAGGCTCGAAAGCCTACAACCAATTAAGCATATTAGGTGATGTGGATCTCTGTAACGAGAAGGGGTGTGGTCTAATGACATCAACACCCTATATCAGGTGTGCATAATTATTAGGCAACTTCCTTTCCTTTGGCAAAATGGGTCAAAAGAAGGACTTGACAGGCTCCGAAAAGTCAAAAATAGTGAGATATCTTGCAGAGGGATGCAGCACTCTTAAAATTGCCAAGCTTCTGAAGCGTGATCGTCGAACAATCAAGCGTTTCATTCAAAATAGTCAACAGGGTCGCAAGCGTGTGGTGAAACCAAACCAAAAACCAAGGAGCAAAATAACTGCCCATGAACTGAGAAAAGTCAAGCGTGGAGCTGCCAAGATGCCACTTGCCACCAGTTTTGCCATATTTCAGAGCTGCAACATCACTGGAGTGCTCAAAAGCACAAGGTGGGCAATACTCAGATACATGGCCAAGATAAGAAAGGCTGAAAAACGACCAACACTGAACAAGACACACAAGCTGAAACGTCAAGACTGGGCCAAGAAACATCTCAAGACTGATTTTTCTAAGGTTTTATGGACTGATGAAATGAGAGTGAGTCTTGATGGGCCCGTGGCTGGATCGGTAAAGGACAGAGAGCTCCAGTCCAACTCAGACGCCAGCAAGGTGGAGGTGGAGTACTGGTTTGGGCTGGTATCATCAAAGATGAGCTTGTGGGGCCTTTTCGGGTTGCGGATGGAGTCAAGCTCAACTCCCAGTCCTACTGCCAGTTTCTGGAAGACACCTTCAAGCAGTGGTACAGGAAGAAGTGTGCATTCTTCAAGAAAAACATGATTTTCATGCAGGACAATGCTCCATCACACGCGTCCAAGTACTCCACAATGTGGCTGGCAAGAAAGGGTCTAAAAGAAGAAAAACAATTGACATGGCCTCCTTGTTCACCTGAACTGAACCCCATAGAGAACCTGTGGTCCATCATCAAATGTGAGATTTACAAGGAGGGAAAACAGTACACCTCTCTGAACAGTGTCTGGGAGGTTGTGGTTGCTGCTGCACGCAATGTTGATGGTGAACAGATTAAAACACTGACAGAATCCATTGATGGCAGGCTTTTGAGCGTCCTTGCATAGAAAGGTGGCTATATTGGTCACTGATTTGTTTTTGTTTTGTTTTTGAATGTCAGAAATGTATATTTGTAAATGTTGAGATGTTATATTTGTTTCACTGGTGAAAATAAATAATTGAAATGGGTATATATTTGTTTTTTGTTAAGTTGCCTAATAATTATGCACAGTAATAGTCACCTGCACACACATATATCCTCCTAAAATAGCTAAAACTAAAAACTACTTCCAAAAACATTCAGCTTTGATATTAATGAGTTTTTTGGGTTCATTGAGAACATGGTTGTTGTTCAATAATAAAATTAATCCTCAAAAATACAACTTGCCTAATAATTCTGCACTCCCTGTATATATATATATGTCCCACGCTGCTAAAAACACTATTAGGACACACATATTTCACTAGAAAGTGAAAATTGGTTGTTTTTGCATTATTTCAAGCAAATTCGTTCTTCTGGATTGAAAAGAATTTTTGAAGCTACATCACGGCCATGCGTACATTGTGTAAATTCCAGTGGAGATTGGCTGTCTGTACCTGCTGGTACAGCGTGACGTCTTTGAGTTTTCAGCATTAATTTATAAGAAAGGTTCGAACCAATCAGCACTCTCTATTATGAATGAGGTGCAACTTCATTAATATGCATGATAGCTTTGAAGTTACAGTGAAAGTGTTTACCTGTTACAGTGTTCAGATAGCAGAGAGACGCCACGAGAGACGCCACACCAAATTTTGGAGACTCTACAGATTTGGTAAGTGAGCGATAAGTGTTCAAAGTGCAAAGTGCAAAGTTAGTATCATCAGCAGTACAATTTTAAAAGACATACCTTAGTCAAAATGATTTAGTTACTAAGTTTAAATCACGTTAATAGTTATACTATGTTCATATCATTACAATATTATGGGCTGAAAGATCTGCTGTAAATGCTGCTCTCCGAATGTAAACATGTAAACACCTTAATCAAACTTTTTCCGTTGTGTAAGATTTTCACTGCATTTTGTGACAGGATAGTCTATACACACACGGCTGTTTGATGCTATTCTTGGCACCTGCAGAGTCTCTGTATCTAAGTTATCGAGAAATGCGAAGGTTTTTTTTCCTCCCATACAGCATGCGGTATCAAAAATCCCATTAAAACTGCACTTTTCCAGCAGTTCGTTGCATCCAATATCTCGTTTGTCACAGGGGCATGCATGAAATGTTTCTGAATGAAAGTGAAAGTGCCAAACCGCAGTTAAAGTCGACAAATTAAGAATGAAACACCCGAAATTATATGAAACTCCAGAGGAAATGTGGATAGCGTGGAGACGCGATTACGTTAATCGAATTATGTGCTATAACATGTAAAGCGGGATCATGAAAGTTGTCACAACACAAACAAATTACGTTAACCTAACTGGTTTTACAAATTTAAGTGGATTAACCATTAAGTAATTAAGTTGCCCCCCTCCCCCACCAAAAAAAAAACCTCAAGAATTGTGATGTTTCAGCTCATTTTAAATAAGTTGTTTGAACAAGCAGCAAAAATCGTCTTTTTTTTTTTTTTGAGTGTGTTAACGGATCAACCAGTCTCTCTGAGTCATCATCAAATCTAAAATTAGACATAGAAGCAAACCATGAAGTGACTGAACCATGGCGTCATTCGGCTGCAATTATCGCAACATTATATTCCACATCCTAACCATATCTCGCAGCTCATTTTGTGCTCGACACATGAGAAAAAGGGACATCGGCCAATGTGTTTTCAGTTCTTGGATCTGTAAACGGAGGTTTTATTTGACATGGAGCCCGGCTTCGCATATCAAAGGCCCTTAATATGTCCCGTCCCCCCGTTGTATATTTGTTTCTGTGTTGTTTACAGCGAGGCATGAATTGGTTGTGTATGTTAACAATGCTTCCCAGCAGCCGTACAAGTCAGACATTATATTCTAACTATAGCTGCGATGTAATATGTGGTCAGACAGTGCTGAATTCGGTGGTCTGTGTTAATAGCATGAGTAAATGTTTACAGAGCTGGCAGACGTCAGATGGGTGAGCGATCAAACACAGGCCTGAATGTAGAGCGGAGCGTCTCATCACGTGCCAGGATTCAGGACTTTACAGCAATGAAACTACTTCTTCTGTATGTTTGAGTATGTTTGTGTTGAAAAAAAAATGTCTGGGGTATTTGTATGAATAGTGCTCAACATATATGAGGACAGCCTCTTTGGAAAATCAATATTTGTATTCATTTATTAGTGAATATAGGGAATAATTGTTGGTGCATTTAAACAATGTGGTTTTATTTAACAGTATTATCCATTTAAATAAGAGTGTGGTCATCTAACATCTTTAGGAATAGAGGATAATACATTTGAATTTAAACTATTTATTGCATTAAAAATAAATAAAAAATATATTGATATTTTTAATGTTTCTCTTGGCTTTTCTTGTTTGTTAAAATTGTATTTATTATATGCACACATTTATTATTGTAAAACATCCTATATTTTAACTGTATCATGCAGTTTCAGACTAGATCAGAATCAAACGTTACCTCCAGATCAGGACTTGAATATTTATGTATCTATATATAAATAAATAAATAAATATATACAATATATATATATATATATATATATATATATATATATATATATATATATATATATATATATATATATATATATATATATACATATTCTCATTATTGAACCTATCTATATTTAAGCGCTGGCACAGAGTTAGACCTCTTTCTTAACTTCACATAGAAAGAGCAACGCGTGTGGCATGACATCACTTTGTAGAACACGGAAGCAGCTTAAAGTGGACAGTGCGAGTATGTCTGTGGTCTGAAGGTATTATAAAGTTGATGACGACAACATTGCCATAGCAAACTTTGAGATATGTAAACTTGCCAGCTGGGTATTTTAAGTAGAGGTGTTATTTGTTTTTATATTAGATTTTTTTTAGATTTACTGTTCCACTAAAGTCCAAAAGTGAAGAATTTATGTTATTTATTACTTGATTGTTCAAGCTACCTCACAGAAGTGCTCTAATTGTTAACAGTTGTTGAATGTTAAAATAAGGTGAATTAAATAAAAAGGAAAAACCTGGATCTGTTTGTTCGCTCTTCTTTATTCTTTTTATAAGTATTATAGAAGTATCGGATCCGGTTTCGGTATCGGCAGATACTGAAAATCAAAAGAGGGCAAAAAAACCTGATCGGGACATCACTAATATTATATTTTTGTTAACACATACATGTATGCTTTGTGATGTGGTATCTATTTTATATGTGGCTACATAAAGACATTTTTTGCTGTAAGGCAACAGTGCTAACCACTAAGCCACCTTGTCGCCCTTTCCAATAAATATTTTAGACATCTACACAATATAAATCCCCTCATTTAAAACAAACTGCAAATGCATGAAAAAAATAATAAACCAAAAGATCAAAAGAAATGAACTTTTGCTTACTCACAGATGACTCGCCATTTTAAAACCCGATAAATCAAGTTAACTCAAACCGTTTAAGGAAACCGATTGCGGCAATCCATTTAAGTTTTGAAACCAAATGGTTTGAGTGCTGTAAACTTATCAACTGTTAACTTAGTAACTTAAATCATATACACTTATACCATTTAACATTAGAGTATAAGTAACTTGAATCGTGTCCAAACAACTTTGTAGCTACTCAAACTGTTTGAGGAAACTAATTGCAGCAAATGGTTTAAATTGACTGAACTCAAATGAATGAAGTTAGTCAACCTAAATGGTTTGCCACAATCGGTTTGCTCAAACCATTTGAGTAGCTACACAGTTTGGATTTAATTCATGTAGAAATGTCTAAATCAGACCCCCTAGTTTTTCATGATTTTTTTGTGAGTTATTGAGATAAAAATGACTGATTTTGTGGCGGTAATTTGCGGAAAATATTGCGATTTAAAAAAATATATATAAATGTATTAGGTAGCCTACTATGTTACTGTAGGTATGCAATCTGAAACAATGACAATGGCACAAATGATTAAAATAAAGCTTCTTTATTTTGGTCTCTTGTCAAGACAAGATCTGAAACGGTAGGGATTAAGCAAAAGGAAGGTTGTATAACTCTTATTTTTATCCACAATCTTACTTTATCTCAGATTTCACCTCCTGGAGCCTCTAACATCATCACACATAGGACATGCATTAGGGCCTTCCCTACGATAATACACCTAAAACACAGATTGCCGTAAAATTCGTCAATGGCAGGGAAGCGTTTTTCCTCGTTAACTGCAGGGAAAGAAATCATTTATCGATTTGACGCACACCATAATACCAGCCATACTTGTAAAGCACAAATAATGTCCTTCAATTTGGTCATGTCTAGAGGCCGTCACCCTTGAACCAATCTCATCTCCACCTGTCTGTTTCATTGCTCTGTTTGCTTCAACTTTCTTTTGCCGTCTAAAGTGCGTCAAAACGCCCAATTCGCACCACAAGATGTCTATATTTCATCTTTGCTATGACTTCACATGTAAATCACTCGCGCTTCATCTGCATCTGCTTACTGCACAAGCTGAAAACTCCCCCGCCCCCCATTCCATTTAATGATTGTGAAGGCACAGGTGAGATGTCGTTTTTCTAGAGACACTCAAATACATCACGTGCGCTGCATGTGCAACATCTATAAGTCACGGAAAACAATTAATTGCAAACTGAAATAAATATAATTTGATTATATGGTTTGGAATTTAATGTTTTATGAGATTATTTACATTTTTTTAGATTATTTTACGGTGGGGTCTGGAATTTTCAGTATAGGTGAAATTCCACTGTGAGAGACAGAATCTAAAAATAAAAATGCAGAAATCACATTGTATGACTTTTTGACAATTTATTTGTAAATTACTGTATCAAATAAGTATTTGATCACTTGAGTCAAGCATTTTGAATATTGAGTACAGAAGCCTTTGTTAACAATTACAGAGGTCAAAGGGTTCCTGTAGTTCTTCACCAGGTTTGGACACACTGAAGGAGGGATTTTGCCCACTGATCTTCTCTAGATCTGTCAGGTTTCAGGGCTGTCGCTGAGCAACATGGAGTTTCAGCTCTCTCCAAAGATTTTCTATTGGATTTAGATCTGGAGACTGGCTAGACCACTCCAAAATCTTGTTGTGCTTCTTATGAAGCCACTCCTTGGTTTTCCTGGCTGTGTGCTTTGGGTCATTGTCATGTTGGAAGACCCAGCCACGACATTTGACCACAGGACATTCTCCCATTAATACTCTGGACCATCCAGATGGTCCCTGGCAAACTTCAGATGGGTCTTGACATGGGCTAACTTAAGTAGGGAAACCTTCCGTGCGATGCATGGTTTTAAAACATGACATCTTACTTTATTACTGATAGTACCCTTGAAAACGGTGGTCCTAGCTCTCTTCACGGCATTGATCAGCTCCTCCCGCATAATTCTGGACTGATTCTAGACCATACTTGGCATCATTAATACCCCACAAGGAGAGATCTTCCGTGGGGCCCCAGTCTGAAGGACATTGACAGTCATCATTAGCCTCTTCCATTTTCTGACAATTGCTCCAACAGTTGCTCTTTCTTGGCAATTGCCCCGTAGCAGTTTCAGCTTTATGAAAGTCTACAATTTCATCTCGTGTGTCTTTTGACAGCTCTTTGGTTTTGGCCATGTTGCTACTTAGACTTTTGACTGATTGTGGGGTGCACAGGTGTCTTTATGACAGCTAGTGACCTCAAACAAGTGCTACTAAATTAGAATCATGAGCAAAGTGTAGCTGGACTATTTTAAAGCAAAATAACAGGTCTTTGAGGGTCAGAAATTTGGCTGAAAAGCAAGTGATCAAATACTTATTTCACACAGTAATTTACAAATAAATTGTTAAAAAGTCAAACAATGTGATTTCTGCATTTTTTTTTAGATTCTGTCTCTCACAGTGGAATTGCACCTGTACGGAAAATTCTAGACCCCTCCATGATTTCTAAGTAGGAGATCTTGAAATATCCTTAATTGTGATTAAATACTTATTTCCCTCACACTCTCTCTCTCTCTCTCTCTCTCTCTCTCTCTCTCTCTCTCTATATATATATATATATATATATATATATATATATATACACTTTTTATTTTTTAAATATTTCCCAAATTATGATTAACAGAGCAAGGAAATTTCTGTCTGATGTCTGATAATATTTTTTCTTCAGGAGAAAGTCTTATTTGTTTTATTTTGGCTAGAATAAAAGCAGTTTTTAATTTTTTAAAAGCCATTTTAAGGTCAAAATTATTAGCCCCTAATAATAAGCTAATTTTTTTTTCTCCATAATCTACAGAACAAACCATCGTTATACAATATGTACAATAGTTAACCCAATTAACCTAGTTAAGCCTTTAAATGTCACTTTAAGCTGTATAGAAGTGTCTTGAAAAATATCTAGTCAAATATTATTTACTGTCATCATAGGAAAGATAAAACAAATCAGTTATTAGAAATGAGTTATTAAAACTATTATGTTTAGAAATGTGTTGAAAAAAATCTGCTCTCTGTTAAACAGAAATTGGGGGAAAAAATAAACAGGTGTGCTAATAATTCAGGGGGGCTAATAATTCTGACTTCAACTGTGTATATATACTGATATATATATATATATATATATATATATAAATATGTACATCTAAAAAAGGTTATATAGAAAGATTAAATTATCCAAAAATGGGGTTTCAGAATATTGTATTTTTGCATATTATTGCATATTGTATTATTCAAATTACAACTAAATTTATAATTTAGCATGTACAGTAATGAAACAACATTTTCTGTATGCCTAACGTTAAACAAATATTTAAAATATTTGGAAGCATATTAAATAATCCCATACATGAACCTTTTATTCAAACATAAAAACTGTATATGTTTTCAGAATGTATTATTATTCGCTCACTGTAATATATCAGTTATTTAAAGCATATTACAAAGGCCGGATAAAATAAAACCACCATTACTTACAATACAAACAGGTCTGAAAGAGATCAAATACGCTTTTGCTTACTCATAGATGAACCGTTGAGAAGTGCTTTTCCCACAGCTGTATCACGGGACTTTCCTGAAAAACATAAATTACCTGAAAATGAAATATACGTGCAACCTCGACAATAATATTTTAATAATGTCTCCCATTGCCCCAGTTTCTGAGCTCTCTTAGCATATGTTTAATGTCATGCGGTGACACTGGACGTAGGAACAAACGCTCTGGGTGAGAAGAGGTGAGGAAAGGTGACGCAGAGGAAGGAACATAATAAATCTTTTTAATACTCTCAAATAACGGTAGACTTTAAAAGCAGAGAGAGATAGGACAATTTGGACCATTTTTTTAGTATGTTAACAAGGACAAAACAAAAGGGAGTTATTAAACTGACATTTGATTTTACTTTATTTATTTAAAAGGTTTTATTTCCCTATAGTTGGCTCTAGAGACTGGTTGATTTGATGTAAGAATCTAAACATTGAATTTTATAACAGCGCCATTAATATTTTTTCTTGAGCTCAAAATTGAATTTGTCATTAAAATGTCATTAAATATGAATGCTGCTGTTATAAAGTTATTTGACATTATCTGAATTATCTGATTTTTGACCGTTTTAATAAGAAATGTTAATGACAAATTCAGTTTGTTCCACTGGAAAAAAAAAATATCAGAAAAATATTAATGACAATTATAATTACCTCATGACAATTATGTTTATGACAGATTTATGACAAATTACGGTTGGTATAGTCAAGTTGTCATGACAAAGATGGGTTATGATGTATTTGGTTACGCTAAGTTGTCATAAGGCATTTCATGCAATGTCATCTTTGCATTTAAAATGACAAGTGAGCAAAAGGCGCTTAATGACAGTTCTCATGCACAAAATCTCATTTATATTCATCACGTGTCCTGTTATAATTATAAAGGTGTCATGACAGTCTTATGAACACTCCTGTTGTAGCTATTTTTTGAAAATGCATATTATTTAGTTTAAAAGTGCAGTAGGGCTATGTAAGTTTGACACCCAGTGGTTGAACTATTGCAAGCCTGGTTCAAAACACACGCAAGCGCAGGTTGCCAGATTGACGACACCAACAGAAGTGAGCCTGACGATCGAGCCTAAAAGCTGATTTAAGTCGTGTTCTAAATAAAAGCAACAGCATGTGATAGAAGAAATATTTCTATATTAAAAGAAGTTTTTGTCCTAACGAGCACCTGAAATTTATATATTAGAAACGGCTTCTATTGCTTGCAGCTGAACAACAGAAAACTGACAATGATAACCTCAGGTACATCACATGTGCTTTATTCAGTGTTAAATGCTAACAATGTGAGTTTGAATGCCATTTTACATGACATTTACTGCCATACTACTGAAAGCAGCAGCAGATAGTTCACCTCAGATTTTGAAAATAAAATAAGCAGTGTGAAATTGAACTTTAGAACTGTGACTCAGTGTAAACCAACAGATATCAGTGATTCAGCCTCTACATTTAATAATGTTAAAGAGGTTTATAATATATTAATTAGATTACAAACCTTACCATTTCGTTGGAATGCAGTAAGTGCACTATTATGGGCTTCTGAATGGCTGTATTTAAATTTCTGTCATGTTTCTTCTGGTGCAAACAGCCCAATTGCTTTTTACTGCAAATATCGTCACATAGCATGTTGGTAGGCCACAGGGTTACAATGTGACCTGCTCACCTAATGTTTATGTTTGTAATATTTATATTATTTGCTAATTAATAACTTCATGTCAAACTCTGAATCTGCATCTCATTTCGGAAGCTGCTACTGTCCACCGGAGGTCACATTTTGAGAGCCTTTCTGACTGAATGAATGAAATATGTGGTATTCAACCAAGGCAACTCGGGGTGCTGAAATGTAATTGGCTAAACTGGCATTGGGTGGGTTAAAAGCCCAAAACAAAGACAGATGTTCTGGCAGGTAACAGACATTTTCAAAGCATAATATCTGACTTTAGCATTGTTTTTCAGATAAACAAGAATGTTCACTTAGCATGTTTCTTAAATATCTGCAAATATGTTATGGTATTTTTGTGCTTTAGAAAATTCAAAAATTACATACAGCACCTTTTATTAATTTGAATATGACCATCATAAAGGCATGGAAAATGGAACGGCACTAAGCTGGAACCTCGATATTTTTTGACCCCTTCAAGCATTGTTTCTTAATGGTTATTGTTTTATAACAAATTTAGTTTGATATAATTTTATCTTAATTTGTCTTGGTAAATTACCTGTTAAATAAACAAGAGAATCAAGTGAAATTGAATAGAGTGAAGTGTGCTTGAAAAACAAAGCCCACAACCATACTTCTGCAACCTCCGCCAAAATTAAGAAAAACACCTACAAAAAAAAAAAAACTGAGAATGTTTTATCTCACAATTGTGCAGTACTTTCTGGATATTTTTCTCAGAAATTAAAAAAAAATCTATTATTTGATAAATCCATCAAATAAATATAAACATTTTTAGTCATATTTCTATTTACAATTGTATAGTAAGTAGTACAGCATTCTGAATGTAACCTTGCAGAAGAGCAAATACATTATGCATGCTGCAGTTATTTCAAAGCGCTTTGCTTTTAGGATTTATTACTGTGATTTTTGGAGAAAATGTTCAAAAGATATAGTTCATTCTCCCTATCTGCCTAAAAATTGCCCTGACGCTAAGAAGGATTAAATCTGCTAACGGGTCCTTGCTAAGACCTTGCTAACTTCAGCAAGCAAAGCAAATGTCTTCCAAGCAGGAGATACAGTAAATGCAGTGAAGTCATTTCAAATCAGGGTTAAATCTTACTATTAACAAAATGTCAAGCTCTATCTGCTTATAGTATGAAGATAATTATTCAAATAACGTTAGAAAAATTGCTGTTTATTTACGTAAAAAAGGAGTATGTGTCCCAGACTGTGAACTAAAACAATGTTGTAAATAATGTTCAGTTTCTTGCACAAACTTTGCTTCAAGACTTGTAATAATTCATCCAAAATGGAAATTTCCTGTTAATTTACTCAACCACAGGTCATTCAATAGTGTAACCAGGGATGTGACACTGACAACAGGGGTGAGGATCCAAATGCAGGGTTTTATTAACAGGATGGTCAAGCAAGCAATGATCAACACAGGAGCAAACAGATGTATACGGGCAATCCAGAGTCGTAGTCAAGATAGCAGGCAAAGGGTCAGAGGCAGGCAGCAGACAGGAATTCACAGATAACCAAGGCGAGGATCAAAACACAGGAAAACAAACCAGGAAACCGTGTTGTAATGTCACTTAAACAGATAACAAGACTCAGCAATGAGTGTCTCAAGGTGTGCTGTATATATGTGTGTGTGATCAATACTTGAGCAGCATCAGCTGTGTGTTTGCAATCAGTCAAGATCAGGAACCGGTTGTGTGTGTGTGGTGCATGACTGAATATGTAGTCCATAAATGGTGGATTTGTAGTTTATTAGTGAACTGTGTGTTTACCAGCGATCTGCACAGGCTGGATCGCTGGTGATCGTGACAAAGAGGTAGGTGAATTTTTTCTTCAGTAGAACATTAAAGAAGATTTTGGGCTGAATGCGTGATCCATATAGTAATTCATATAATGGCAGTAAATGGTGATAGGTTTTTTTAGATTAAAAATAAACAAATACAAACAGTTCTCAGCACATGCGCAATTAGTCCGTTTGTAGTCTGATCACTTTTGATAACGATATCTCCAATATCCATCAGCAAACTTTGTCACCTGACCATTTATTTATTTATTTATTTATTTTTTACTGTCAAAGCAATGGTAGCTAGTAATGGTAGTTAGACTGTGCTGCAATTTTAGCAAAATACCACACACATTCTTAAAGGCTGATTTATACTTGGGCATCTACATAGTTATCGGTGTGACCCACGGCGCCTGCCTTGCACGTAGTCATGCATTTATATTTCTGCATGATGGCAGTAGATTTTTTCTGAACACTACAAGTAGCTAAAACTCACTCATTCTTGGCGGGAACCGGCAGACGTGCAACAACTTTAATCATAAGGTAAACACAAAACAAATGTTTCCATCTGGAGCTCCTTCACGGGACTCGTCACATAAAAACTCATTCCATCAGGCTCGCAGCTCTCAGCACCGCCCACGCTCATCCCCGGTACCAAGCCGACCAATCACAGCTTGCGCTATGCGTCGTGTAGTTACATTTTTTGAGAGGTGCGAGTCAGCGTCGGTATCAGCCACAGCGAGGGATATGAGAATGCGCGAAGGCTGCGTCAGACCATATGCGTGTGCTTGACGCAGAAGTGTAAATCAGCCTTTACAGTTAACTACTGTCATATGCACTCATTGTGGGTCATTTTAAAATGTTTACAGTAACTTACTGTATATTAGGCATTTGCGGTATTCTACTGTAATCAAAGTAATTGCATACTGCTACTGTAGTTAAACACAAAAACGAGACAGTTAATAAAAAAATTATTAATTAACTTGCATCACAAAATGTATTTAAAATATATTGATGAATGAAAATTACTTTTGTAAAGCATTTAAAAGGTATATAATAACAATGAATAATACAAAACTGTTGTACATGATCTCGTCACTTGTATATAATTTATTAATTATATAAATTATTAATAAAATTATTAAATAAAATTAAAAAAATTAAAAATAAATAAATAAAAAATTAATAAAATAAAATAATTATATAATAATATATTATAATATAATTTATTATTTAGTAAATACTAAAAATAATGGTTTTGTACTGCTAGTGTAAAATGTAAATAAATTACAGTAAAAGTACTATAAAAATAGTCATACTGTAAAATGTAATTGTGGTAGTGCCCTGCTACTGTAAAACGCATTTACAGGCAAGTTACTGTAAAGGGGCAGTTGCGGTAAGTTGCTGGCAACAGTGCTACCAGTAAGTTACTGCAAAAATACAATAAAATCTCTAACAGTGCATTTACCTTCGTTATTTGAAAGACTGAGGACAATAGTTTTAGCTAAAAATCTTCTTTCTTGTTCTACTCAAGAAAAAAAAGTCACCCATTAGCCTAAGAGCAAAATTAAATTTTTCGGTAAACGGTCCATTTATTGGCACTATTAACATTACTTTTATTATAGCATTTATTATCTATAATCAGAAAACCTCCCCAATTGAATAATCAGTCAAATATGTGTATATGTTTAAGCCATTTCAGCATGTTGCATGAAGGCGTCCCTTGCAGACGTGATGATAATTAGTGCTAAGATCACAAAGAAACTGCTCTAATTTAAAAACACTTCACAACCAAGTGTCTGCTATACATCTGTTCTCCCTTTCTGTCTTTGTTTTACTGCACAAATGTTTGGCTTTTTGTTCCTTTTTTAATAGTCTTGATCACAAATCCTTCTGGCAATTACTTCAAACATGCTTTAAATAGGCCAGTGGAATTTACAATGCAGACTCAAGACATGCACTACATGCACAGTAGTCCATAAAATGCAGATACTGCGATAATCCCAATCCCGTTATTTACTGTACACTTTTGTTTCTTCCAACTAAACTGTGAAAAATGATATCAAGCTAGCAGAAAACTCATTACTTTCTTACTGCTTTCTCCCCACACAAAGAAATATAGATTAAGAGCACCTTGACATTGTTTGATGTCAGTACAATCCTAAAGGGACATTGAGGTTTTAGCAGAAGGGGAAAATAATAATAATCTAGAACTGATTGCTGCTATTGCGTCCTACAACTTCTAACTGTCTACTGCTACATAATTTGGATGTGATTAATTTAATGTAAAATCCTATAGAGGCAGCATTCAGTAATCTAATAGAAAAAATAATAAATGAAACAACAAATAATGTGAGAAAATAATATGATGAAATAATGTGAGATTAACTGATAGACTGACAGAAAATAGGCATAGGAACAGACGGACGGATAGAGAGACGGACAGAGGAAAGGATAGACAGATCATTGAATGAATGGTCGCATGGATATATAGATGCATGGATAGATGAACGAATTGATGGATGCATGGATGGACAGACGGATGGACGGATGGATGGACAGACGAAAGGACGGACGAAAAGGACGAACGAAAGGATGGGCAAATAGATGGATGATCAAATGGTCGCATGGACGAATAGACAAATGGACCGAGGAAAGGACTGACAAACGGATGAGAGATGGATAGATGGATCTTCGGATGGTCGCATGGATGGATTGATGGACGGACGGACGGACGGACGGATGGATGGATGGATGGATAACAGATGATGGATAAAAGGACGGATGGAAAGGACAGACAGATGAATAGATGGATGGATGGTCATGTGGATGGATGGATGGATGGATGGATGGATGGATGGATGGATGGATGGATGGATGGATGGATGGATGGATGGATGGATGGATGGATGGATGGATGGATGGATGGATGAATGGATTGATGGACAAAAGGATGGAGGAAAGGACAAACAGATGGATGGGTGGATGGTCGAAGGAATGGATGGATGGATGGATGGATGGATGGATGGATGGATGGATGGTTGCATGGATGGATGGATGGATGGATGGTTGCATGGATGGATGAATGGATGGAAGGATGGATGGATGAAAGAATGGATGGATGGAAGGATGGATGGATGAATAGATGAACAGATGGACAGATGGATGATGGAAGGGTGGATGGTTGGATGGATGGATGGATGGATAACAGATGATGGATAAAAGGACGGATGGAAAGGACAGACAGATGAATAGATGGATGGATGGTCATGTGGATGGATGGATGGATGGATGGATGGATGGATGAATGGATTGATGGACAAAAGGATGGAGGAAAGGACAAACAGATGGATGGGTGGATGGTCGAAGGAATGGACGGATGGATGGATGGATGGATGGATGGATGGATGGATGGATGGATGGATGGATGGATGGATGGATGGATGGATGGATGGATGGATGGATGGATGGTTGCATGGATGGATGGATGGATGGATGGTTGCATGGATGGATGAATGGATGGAAGGATGGATGGATGAAAGAATGGATGGATGGAAGGATGGATGGATGAATAGCTGAACAGATGGACAGATGGATGATGGAAGGGTGGATGGTTGGATGGATGGATGAATGTATTGACGGACAAAAGGTCTAGGATCGTGCAAACTGCTGGACGCGTAGTAGGAGGTGAGCTTCCCTCCCTCCAGGACATCTATACCAGGAGGTGCATGAGGAAAGCCAAGAGAATCATCAGCGACTCCAGCCACCCAAGCCATAGACTTTTCTCTCTGCTACCCTCAGGCAGAAGGTTCCGCAGCATCCGGTCACGCACCAGCCGACTGAAGGAAAGTTTCTTCCCTCAGACTATCAGGCTGATGAACACTTAACACACCCCACACAAACTCTTCCACACCCCGCACTGCACACCATCAAGATGTAGCATGCACTGCACTTTAACAAATCCATACTTAAAAGAATACTGCCTACGTATCGCTGTCAACATTGCCAATTTACATGGTCTTGTTTTTTTGTGAGTATGTTGTTGTATATTGCACTGTCTGTATTTTGCACTGTCTGTATATTGCACTGTCTGTATATTGCACTGTCTGTATTTTGCACTGTCTGTATATTGCACTGTCTGTATATTGCACTGTCTGTATCCTGCACTGTCTGTATATTGCACTGTCTGTATCCTGCACTGTCTGTACTTCGCACGGTCGTTGTATTTACACTGTCTGTATTTTGCACTGTCTGGAGCCAGCACCTAAGCTTTTCACTCATCATAGCACACATGCTGCTGATGATGTGACAATAAAAGTGATTTGAATTGATTTGACAAAAGGATGGAGGAAAGGACAAACAGATGGATGATGGATGAATGGGTGGATGGTCACAGGAATGGATGGATGGATGGATGGATGGTTGCAAGGATGGATGGATGGAAGGATGGATGGAAGAATGGATGGATGGATGGATGGACGGACGGATGGATGGATGGATAAATGGATGGATAAATGGATGGATGAATAGATTGACGGATGGACGGATGAATAAAACAAGCACAACAATAGTCAATGACAGACAGACAGACAGACAGACAGATAGACAGATAGACAGACAGACAGACAGACAGACAGATAGATAGATAGATAGATAGATAGATAGATAGATAGATAGATAGATAGATAGATAGATAGATAGATAGATAGATAGATAGATAGATAGATAGATAGATAGATAGATAGATAATCGAGGGCTGTAGAAAGGCTGACAATGCAGCTTCTCATCTGTTCCCCATCTGTTAGCGATAATATACAGACTTTCGTGCAGGCATGAAGGAGTCGTTTTCAACAGTGACAATCCAAGGGCTGACCGATATTCCGCAGTGCTATGGCTTTAGCCCACAGCTTTTCCACTGACATCATCACTATGTTGTTTGCCGGCTTGATAACTCCAAATTGTTTGCTGGTTGGAAATTTAAATAGTGGCGCGACCAGGAATATGATCAGAAATAATGCCAGACTGCAAGATTCTTTAAGCTTCCGATCCAAACCAAAGAGACAATTGCATTACTTTTGGGTTACCTTGAAAGGTTAGCAATGAAAAAAACAAGTTCATGACCTCTGTAGTGCCTAGGAAATTGTCAGCCACTTCTTATATTTTCCTTATGAACCCTTTTCACAAAATGACACGTTTAACAGACATCAGCATATTAAATCCTTGAAAGTTTTTAATATTTTGAGTTTTGAACATCAAACTTTGATTCTATAAATGTTTATATTTATTTATGCATGTATTGTATCATCTTTGCATAAAATTACAAAAAAAAAATTAATTACTGCTTGTAGGTGACGCGGTGGCGCAGTAGGTAGTGCTGTCGCCTCACAGCAAGAAGGTCACTGGTTCGAGCCTCGGCTGGGTCAGTTGGCGTTTCTGTGTGGAGTTTGCATGTTCTTCCTGCGTTCGCGTGGGTTTTCTCTGGGTGCTCCGGTTACCCCCACAGTCCAAAGACATGCGGTACAGGTGAATTGGGTACGCTAAATTGTCCATAGTGTATGAGTGTGAATGAGTGTGTATGAATGTTTGCTGATATCTGCTGCGTAAAACAAATGCTGGATAAGTTGGCGGTTCATTCCGCTGTGGCGACCCCAGATTAATAAAGGGACTAAGCCGAAATAAAATGAATGAATGAATAATTACTGATTGTTCGAGGCATATGAAACACAGAGTCTACGGGCAGGACTGGAAATTTGACGTTGTTCTCTCTTCTGCCTGCAGTTATCAGTCTCACACATTTTTGTTTTCATTTCTGAAAGTCTTGATAACACCATCGTGGAGTTTTTCTTTTATTATTGTACTCTCCTATTCACTGCGCACTAACTATGATGATTTCCGCTACTGAGAAACCTGGAAATGTGATCCATATACTGTATTTATATTTCTGAGTGACATATAATTACAACCCAGGCTCATTCTGAAAACGTACCCCTATATACATTTCTGGAGAGCACTTTTTGAAATCTCAAATTTCTCTCGCAAGCAAGTGTATCTGTCTGTGGACTGCAAGACAGGGGCGTAAGATGAAGGACGTAACTTGTAGTAAGTAAGATACGTATCTTGCAGTAATCGAGACCACATTGAACCATGCGAGAAGTCACAAGCAATGGTCACAATGAGATGTTTTTAGCAAGATGGTGGAAATACTTACCAGAAAACATTCATCAAATGTTTTTGTAAGTTTTATCCAAATTTATCCACAACCAAGTCATTTGATATATTACTATATTCATTCATTTGTAATAGACATTTGTGTAGACATTAAGTACTATGAAGGTTGGGTTTAGGTTTGGGGAAGGTGTAGACGTTAATAACTGTGATGGTTGGGTTTAGGGTTATGAAAGGTGTAGACGTTAATAACTGTGATGGTTGGTTTTAGGGTTATGGAAGGTGTAGACATTAATAACTGTGATGGTTAGGTTTAGGGTTAGGGAAGGTGTAGATGTTAATAACTGTGATGGTTAGGTTTAGGTTTGGGGAAGGTGTACATGTTAACAAATTTGATAGTTGGGTTTAGGTTTGGGGAAGGTGTAGACGTTAATAACTGTGATGGTTGGGTTTAGGGTTAGGGAAGGTGTAGATGTTAATAACTGTGATGGTTGGGTTCAGGTTTGGGGAAGGTGTAGACGTTAATAACTGTGATGGTTGGGTTTAGGGTTAGGGAAGGTGTAGACGTTAATAACTGTGATGGTTGGGTTTAGGTTTGGGGAAGGTGTAGACGTTAATAACTGTGATGGTTGGGTTTAGGGTTAGGGAAGGTGTAGACGTTAATAACTGTGATGGTTGGGTTTAGGTTTGGGGAAGGTGTAGACGTTAATAACTGTGATGGTTGGGTTTAGGGTTAGGGAAGGTGTAGACGTTAATAACTGTGATGGTTGGGTTCAGGTTTGGGGAAGGTGTAGATGTTAATAACTGTGATGGTTGGGTTTAGGGTTAGGGAAGGTGTAGACGTTAATAACTGTGATGGTTGGGTTTAGGTTTGGGGAAGGTGTAGACGTTAATAACTGTGATGGTTGGGTTTAGGGTTAGGGAAGGTGTAGACGTTAATAACTGTGATGGTTGGGTTCAGGTTTGGGGAAGGTGTAGACGTTAATAACTGTGATGGTTGGGTTTAGGGTTAGGGAAGGTGTAGACGTTAATAACTGTGATGGTTGGGTTTAGGTTTGGGGAAGGTGTAGACGTCAATAACTGTGATGGTTGGGTTTAGGTTTGGGGAAGGTGTAGACGTCAATAACTGTGATGGTTGGGTTTAGGTTTGGGGAAGGTGTAGACGTTAATAACTGTGATGGTTGGGTTTAGGGTTAGGGAAGGTGTAGACGTTAATTACTGTGATGGTTGGGTTTAGGTTTGGGGAAGGTGTAGACGTTAATAACTGTGATGGTTGGGTTTAGGGTTAGGGAAGGTGTAAACGTTAATAACTGTGATGGTTGGGTTTAGGGTTGGGGAAGGTGTAGACGTTAATAACTATTATGGTTGGGTTTAGGTTTGGGGAAGGTGTAGACGTTAATAACTGTGATGGTTGGGTTTAGGGTTAGGGAAGGTGTAGACATTAATAACTGTGATGGTTGGGTTTATCAAGGATGTACCACTGGATCGAGTCTCACTATAAGTTAGTTGTTAAACGTGATATTTAATTAATCTTGTCTCCATCTAACGACTCTTCAGTCTTTTGAATCTATCAGGTAACGTGTCACAGTGTCAGTACACTGCTTCAATTTTTCGCTTTCATGCTTGTACTTAGTAATTATAGCGAAAATCTCAGATAATGTTGGTTGTGCACCTTTTTTACCAACCAAGTTTGTGGACGCCATTATAACAACACAGATCACTCTGCCTATTCATGCCAGAGTCCTGCAGAAAAATTGACAGACAGGTGGTAATTTGTGTGTAACTTATCTTTATTTATTTATGATTTGGTTATTGGTAAAACAAAGACCATGCGGGTCAGGTAGTTGAAACGGTAGGCTACAAATAATTAATTCGTTATGAATTAATTAACTATTCATGAATAATTAATTCACCTCCGCCTATGACAACAATGTCATCGTCTATCGTGATGTTTCACATTAGACATTGTACGATGCCAAATTGGTCAACATTGCCCAACCCTAATTCACACGGGGCGTCAGTGACAATGCTTCCCATTAATTTTGAATGGGTGACGTCAAGCATTGCTGAACTGAATTGTGAGTCCATCTGCGCTCCTTCATTGGTGTTGCTCGCTGCAGAAGTTGGGGATTTCTCAACTTTTCAAGCGACTAAGGAAGCGTCAGCCAATCAAATCGCTTTATGCAAATACCTCAACTTCAGACATGCCCTCGGTCAAACGTTGATGCTGAAGCCCCGTGTGAGTGCACAGTGACTGAATCACTGTCTGACTGACCGATCGACTGACCCACCCTTCTCCTTCCTAGTATTTTTGAAGCACAGATTAATCCGCCCACCCACTTCCCTAAACCCAACCGACAATTTTAAAAAGCTATCCAGAAAAATAAAAGCCCTCGTCTGATTTTTACCACGTTTTCAGATTTTACCACATTCTCACCCTGTTATTTACTTTTTTATTTTTTGGATTCTGTTTTCATCTTACCCGCTTTCTTGAACTGTGTTTCTCACTGGATTCGAACCTCATTGTCGTGGTCAACTCCTCTCTGAATCTAAAATCCGTTGATGTACATGGTGAGCTACTGGGCAAACTGGTAACAGCGGGAAAGCCGTCCATACGGAGGTAAGCGGTCAGCTGGTAAGTGCGAAAAGAAATGCTATCATATCGCCACGTAGCATTAGTTTTAAAAATGAAATTCAGCCATACGTACTTCTGGCTACATCATTCGCAGTCTCCAGAAATGTATATAGGGCTGCGTTTTCAGAACGATTTATGTTGTATAATTTTGTATTATGTTGTATAATTAACTCAGTTCTGCAAAAAATATGACTTGCATAAGGTTCATACACTGTAGGAGTACAGACGCATCAGGCAAATCTGATTATTCATAATCTGATTTCCAAATTAATACATTTCAGCATTAGCCACACAAGAAAGATTCTAGAGCCATGGCAGAGTTTGTTTTGTTAATGTTTGCAGTGGATTACCAACATATTATGCTGTCTAAAATGTTCAAATTAACAGAGTTTTTCATTCGGATCAACTAGCACTGTGCCATTTGATTCCAGGTTAACTGGGGTCAAATATTTACACAAAAGCCTGAGGTCTTATTACATAAAAATAACAAATAATCAAAAAAGATCATCAAATACTCAATTTTTTGGTATGTAAACAAACTGCAAAGTAGAGGAAGATGCAAAAAGGAAGGAAGTGAATGTTTTGGTAAACTCCATCTACAAGCTCCCCGAGAGAAGGCCTTGTCTAATTGCGACAGTTCTGCTTGTAGGTTTGTCCTGGCTGTTTTCCCGGGATATTTGGGAGTCCCAGTTACTGGTCATTAGTCCGGAGCAGCACCCAGCTCCATAGCATGAGAGACTGACAGCTTAATCCTGCCCGAGCCTTTTGTTTTGTGCACCACGTTACTCTTTCATAGATGACTGAGTCACCCCTGCCTGGAGATTAAGTAATTTCTTTAACAACTTGAACAAGTGTCAGATTTACTACTGTCCTCGGTTTGGACACTGCCGGGTATGAGAGGCCTGAAGGCTGTTTAAAGTTGACCTGTCAGCTGACCTAATGATCACGTCAGCGGAAAGGAGTTCCAGTAAGAGATGAATTATCATTTGAGTTAACCTATAATCTTTTTCTGGCAAACATCCATTTACCAGAAACGCGAATAGTAGGACACAGACAGAAGAGAGGTCAAAGTAGTCACTTCTTGTTTTGCTTGTCTGTATACTCTACAGAAAGTAATTTAGTTGGCCTGTAACCACAACTACAATGCATGGTTGCAATTCCAGACATTATTTTAATGAATGATGCTAACATAATGATGATAGTTACATTAACTTAATATTTTGAGCAATTTAAACTTTTTTTTTCTGAAGTTGCAGTACTTTAAAGGAACACTTCTTATTTTTTTTAAAAAATAGCCTCATTTTACAAGTCACCTAGAATTAAACATTTGAGTTTTACCATTTTTGAAACCATTCAGCTGATCTCTGGCTTAGCAGGGATAACTTTTAGCATAGCTTAGCATAAATAATTGAATCGGATTAGACCATTAGCATCTAGCTCAAAAAAAAAAAAAATTCAGGCATAATAATCAAGAAATTTTGTTGCCGTACCATGGCTGCAGCAGGCAAAATGATATTATGCAGCACCTAAAAATAGTCCCCAGCTAGGTAACTAGGTCACAGCGGTGTATTATTACTGTGTCTGCCAAAGCCATGGTATAGCAGCAAAGTCCATTGATTATTATGCCAGAATAACAGTATAGTTCCTAGTCATATTGGCCTAGAAAACCAATAATATTTGGTCGCAGACTTGCACATCTTGCACATACAAGCTGAGACATGCAGTCTCAAACACGTGCACTCAATAGAGCTAATGACGTCACTGTGAAAGTTAGGGGTGTACGCATTAAAAACACTCTATGTACTGTAGTCTCAGCTTGAATGTGCACCCTAGAAATGTAAACCCTTCTCTAGAAAACAGCTACTATTTTCCATCAGTCTTAGTACATGATGTAATGAGTCAAGCTTTAAATAGGAAAATTATCTAAACTATTTTTTAAAATTTTTGGTGCGAGATGCTAATGGTCTAATTTGATTAAATGATCTATGCTAAGCTAAGTTAAACGTGCTCTTGCCAGACCCATTTGACTCAGACCCATGGATTTGAAAATGGTAAAACTCAACTGTTTAAGATTACTTGAAAATGAATGTTCCTTTTTAATAAATTTGTAATATCTTGTTTATTAAATTTACATACTAAATTAGAAACATTTAGCATGCGCTATGCTAACTGTTTTTGTGATATTAAATGAAATATTTCTAGTGCAACTTAATTAGGAACTTATGTTTCTTTATTTCAAAGCAGTTTGTTTTCTGAATATAATTTTGAGTCTAGGTCAAAAACTCTTCTTATTAACTTTAATATTAAACAAGTGACCTGCATATAGATCTGTATCTGTAGGGATCTGTAGAGCTGCGCATCGATGGATTTGCTCTTCAGTGTTTGGACTCTCAGTAGTGAATAAACCACATTGAACTGAGCTAAACTGAACTGAACTTAAAACACTGAAAACTGGACTGACACTGTTTCAAGTTACTATAATCTTCTATATGAAGCTGCTTTGACACAATCTACATTGTAAAAATGCTATACAAATAAAGGTGAATTGAATTGAATTGAAATAGTCATACATGCATGATTTCACTGATAAAGGTCTATATAGGAGGACAGAAGCACCAGGCAAATTATTATAATTATTCATAATCTGATTTACAAATTAATACAGTCATGCTGTTGTTTGCAGTGAATTACCAACATACATCTCTGGCTGCTCAAGTTCTCCACTTCTTGGGTGCGATAAGACACATTAAAAATAAACTAATTTTATAGGACTTTTCTGTTGGACTTTTCACTGATGAAACCAACTAGTTTGTTGCCACAGTTAATGACCTGAAACATGGAGATGAAAGCAGCTCTGTTTGATCAGGCCATTTCCAAGTGATTTGGCCACGTTTGAGTTGTTTCAAATAATCTGGATCATTATGGTCAATCATGTGTGTTCTGTCATCAGCGATGAACACTGTATCCAGAGAGAAGTTCACTCGTCCTGCCCGAGTTGTGAACAAAAGTAGCACAGGACTCTTTTTTTGCCTGGGAAAATGTGAAGAGCTCACTGAGCACTTGGGCTTCTATGCGGACTCTTTTGAGGGCCTCTATTGCTGGCTGTGCTGCCAAAAAACTGGAATAAAAAGCTCATTCTGCCTCTCACAAACAACCATGGAGGGCCTCCTCTTTCCTCAGAGCCCCTTTAAAGCCTGGCAAATCAAAGTATTTTGCTTTATGAAAAGGCATCAGACTCCAAAGCGTGCATATGGCTCGGGGGATGATGGTTAAAAGTTATTAACCAAGCTAATGTGCTGGTTAGTAAATTCTTTAAGAGAAGTGCTTAGACATGAAAAATGGGAGCATGTTTTTCTTATTGTGGAATTTGCAGTAACACCGAACCGTTATGCATCTGACACCTTGCCATATTTCTGAATAAACTGAATTAATATCAATCTACACTGTTAACGTATCTGTTAATTAACAATTTCCATATTTTGAGGGTTTTCCATTTATTTATGGTTGTGAATTGCATTACCGGAGCTCTCTGCTCCCTTGACTTTTGATGTTGAAAATTCAACTCTACACCCACTAAACATTAGACATCTGATGAACGTGCAAATTATGTCTATATTGCGTCCGTCGGTCCAAGACCAATTCTGCAGGCCTACATGACGTGCAAGCTAGGTCCCCAATTTCGACATCTAATCAAGACCCATATGAACGTCAGAGTAGGTCACTTTTTTGGACGTCTAATGCCTCATTCACACTGGCAGCGGCCTTGTAGTTGCCTGTCGCTCTAAAGCCTGGTTTATACTCGACACGTCCGCTAATTCGCTTGAGTGTGCGCGGCAAATGTGACGTCATCGATGTGTATGTTGAGCTTCGCTTTGAATGTGCGCCACATGATTTCGGTTGGTAGATCACACTTTTTTTTTTTTTGAGACTCGAGCGAAGAGTTCGCACGACTCCTCGTTTGATTTGAGTTGAATATGAAACACTTTGAAGAGATTTTGTCTGAAACAGGTACGCCTGTACAGTTATCTTTATGATCTGTGATCATAGGGATAATCAGATGATCAATAATTATTGCCTAGAAATTGCAACATCCATGGGAAAGGAAGAAAGTTTTTGTTAAAAAGTTTAGAAAAACTTAAAGGATAAGTTTGTTAAAACCAAAAAGAGAGGCCATGGTAAAATACGAAATTACAGAATATGCATTTATATGTTTTACACTGATGTATATATTAAAAATGTTGAATTTAAAACAATTTAATAGTTACAAAACTAAAATAAAATCACAAATTATTTCTTTGATAACTGGAAAAGAATATTTGAACCTATCGGTTTACAATATACTAATGCCTGTTTTTCTAGGCTTTATTGGTGATGTTGCACCATTATTGTCTTTTTAGCATATAGACAGAAACTAGTGAATTGTGAAGTGGGCTACATAAAAAAAAAAACATCAGTATTACATATATATATATATATATATATATATATATATATATATATATATATATATATATATATATATAGCTTTTATTCTTGCCATAATAAAAAATATATTTGTAGAGTAACCCATGTTTTCTTGTCATTTACATTTTAATAAATTATAATAGGTAGAGCTGCATGTCTGACATATGAACAAAAGCAAGTGATGCATCAAAGTTTTATTTAAAAACATCTTGAATGGTTATAAAATCTTTATAATCATTCAAATATTTTATAAAAATAATAAAAAATGAATAGTGAACGATAATGATAACGTATGACATAGCTCCGGAAACATTCTACTTCTCTGTTTATCTGTCTGACTTTATGGTTGATTCCATTTGATCGTCCCCTGTCATTTTAAAGAATATCTCAATGGCGAACGAGTCAAGTATGAAGGCCTCATCCGTTTGGCAAGGTGCAAGTGCCAGGCGAAAGTATAAATCAGACTTAAGTGGCGACCTGCAACAAACGCAGGTCTGTGTAGGTCTACAGCACAAAGAACACAACCGGCATCTGAACGAGCTGAGAGAGGATCACGTGAGCTCTACTGGTGCTCCTATTGGCCGTCGCTCAAGAAAGTCGCTCTTCATTTGCATAAAGTTGAAGGATTTCCAACTTTGTTGCGTCGCTCGACATGCCCACCTGGTCGCCAACGGTTGCTGTCGCTCGCGTAGACAGAGGTCGCCGAAATTCACTCATTCTTTATTGAAATGAATGGTCGCTTCTCGCCGCTGTCGCCACTGGCTTGCATGGTTTGGGACTTGTGGAGCTGTGCGTCGATGGATTTGCTCTTCAATGTTTGGACTTTTAGCAGTGAAAATTAAACCACACTGAAATGAACTAAACTGAACTTCAACTCTGAAAACTGGACTGACACAGTTTCAATTTACTAGAACTTCTACAGTATGTGAAACTGCTTTGACAAAATCTACATTGTAAAAGCACTATAAAAAATAAAGATGAATTGAATTGAATTATTTATTAATTATTAGTTATTTTATAATTTTTTTGAATTATTATTTATTTATTATTAGTTTTTTCTCTAACTTATTTTTAAACTGTCTCTGTTTAAAATTGTCTCTGATTGTGTTTAGCATGTTATCAATGCAAATAAACACTTGGACAATGAAGCATTCCAACTTTAGAACTTTAAAGTTCCCAAGAAATTAAAACTAACCATATATCAATGATATAGATATTGACATTTTAGTAGTTTGAAATAATTAAATGTATAAGAAATAATATATAGAGAAATAAGTCTGTAAAATAACAGAAAATGCACTGGCAGTTTATTACAAGGTGTTTGCATAAAATCAACCCAGATAACACATCACTTTAAACTATTAAAAATGTCAATAAAGGTCATTTTGTCAAACATTTCAAGGTTAAAAGTAGTTGGAATAAAGATCCCATAATGCAATTCAAAAGCATAAATACATGGAGAGAAAAAAAATCAACCACAAAATATGGAAAACTGCTAATTTATGGATATTCTTTTACAGTGCAAGGTGAAGCAATGATCATCTCCTCCATGTTCAACTTTTTCAGCACTTATATTACTAAGAAAGAACCGAATGACATAACGTGCACTATATATCACGAAGCTGTAAAAGCTTTAGGAATCATGGCAACTGATTTCAGAGTAAATCACGGCTGTTAAAGTGTCATTTGTCTCCATGCTCAAATTTTTATATAATTTATCACAGCTGGATGCTGACCTCGTCTGGCTGTTTTCAATTGAGTTTATTTGCTCATTGTTCGGCGGAACTCAATGTATAGCATAAATAATCTGGGTTTTAACGTGCTATAATAAAGCGGTCTAATTGCTAATGAACTGTATGACCTGCCTTGTTTGTTCCTGGAATTCATCGCAGCTGGAGCGAGACGTCTGGCTTCACAGAAGAGCTACAAAAGACTAGACAGATATTAGACTGACCCTGAACTGTCAGTTACCACAAACACACTCTCAAAAAAAAATCGGAACAATTCTATACCTGCTATTTAATGTGTCCTTTATACAAGTCAAGTCAATTCAAGTCATCTGTATTTCTTTTTAAAATGTAGATTGTGTCAAAGCAGCTTAACATACTGTAGATAAAGAAAAGAGAATAAAAAGCCATAATAATAGTCAGGCCCGGATTAAGAATTAAGAAGGGCACATTGTCTTGTAGGCCCCCCTACCCGGCCATACCCCTATAGTTGAATTAAAAAATAAGAATAATATAATATTTTATATAGTACATATAGCCTAGTTACACTCTACAAAGATTTAACTTATATTTAAAGCATAGCCCACTTTAATAAGAATTGTCTTAATTGGTCAAGTTCACTGAAGCAGTACTATAAATATATATTTAACGGTATTTTTAATGTATAACTTCTACAAACTTATAATGCATATGATTTGGATATAATACATAATGCCTCTCCAATCCAATTCTATGAATCTGAGTCTTCCATAATACACACACTTATTAATGATTCCTACTGTCTCCCTCATGATGAAGAGTAGTCAAAAAGCATAGGTCAACTTCATTATAAAGCTGAAGGTATCCGAAATCACACACACTGTACCTCTTCTCTCCTGTCTCTCTCCTCTTCAGGGGCTTTTTCTGTCTATCCCTCTCTCCTCTCTCTGTCTGTCTCTCTCTTATGCAGACACATGATAAGTCCAGTCTATGCTGCGCTGCTGTTAGCTTCCTCCGCCTAGCCTGGTTAACATTATCTTGATAGTGTTAATAATATTCCACCAGATTATGCCAGATTAGCACTAATTACTGGGAGGAATATGACGGTGTTCTTCATTTTTTGATTAATGTTAGTTTTAAAATATGTCTTTTAAGCTTTTTACACTGTACTTAGGAATATATGCAAATACGCTTTAATATTAGTATTAGTTATTTATTTATTCATTAATTTTCCTTTAGCTTAGTCTCTGATTTATCAGAGCGGTGCCACAGCAGAATGAACCGTCAACTATTCCGGCATATGTTTTACGTAGCAGATGGCCTTCCAGCCGCAACCCTACTAAGAAACATACACTCTCACATACACACACACTCCAATTTTGTTTACCCAATTAACCTGGCCGCATGTCTTTGGACTGTGGGAGAAACCGGAGCACCTGGAGGAAACCTATGCAAACACTGGGAGAACATGCAAACTCCACACAGAAATGCCAACTGGGCCAGCCAGGACTCGAACCAGCGACCTTTTTGCTGTGAGGTGACAGTGCTAACCACTGAGCCACCATGCCGCCCTAATATTGGTTACTATTAACTAATATTATAATATTAGATATTAGTATAACTTCAAACGTGACTAAGCAGTGAGCTGGCAATTTTTGAAAATGATTGATTGTTCTTGAATTTGGCATTAATGTGCAATTATGTATTTTTTTTTTCATTAAAATATGATAATGTACAGTAACTGAACTGAACTTCTAACCAGCATTCTTCAAAATATCTTCTTTTGTGTTTAACAGAAGAAAGAAACTCACAAAGCTTTAAAGGGCGTCTATTTTACCACTTTTTCAAGATTTAAAATTAGTCTTTTGTGTCTCCAGAATGTGTCTGTAAAGTTTTAACTCAAAATAGCCATTAGAATATTTAATATACCTTTGTGTATATTGGAAATTTGAGCTGTTTTGACTTTGTAGCTGTTTTTGTTGCCTCTGCCTTTAATGTAAATGAGCTGGTTCTCCCGACCACCATTCCCACATGTGTGTAAGAGCCAAAGAGATCGCTCACTATTGCTATGATGGGTGTAGCTTCTCCTGCTGCGTCTCACGCATAAGCAGCACAGTAACAGACAGGAATGAACCAGATCTCCCTAATACAGTAAGAACTTTCCCAACAGTTATTTGATGTATTTGTTGTGAAGTTAATTCAAGCCTTTCTACAACAATGAGTCATGCACAATGTCGTTATAAAGTTTGCGCGCATGCCCGCGCTCAAACACACGTACGCACGCACGCACGCACATGTAGCTTTGCACTGTTTTTGCACGACAAATGTGACAGAATACATATGTCAATATCCACTGCTGTATGGATATCCCTTGTGTTAATATACAAAATAAACCTGATATACAGTAAGTCAATGAAACGTCATTGAACCGTCTTTTTTTATAATTGTAATGACATACGGCTGTGATGAAGAATTACGAAGCGATTTTACTGTCCTAATTACAAACATGCACTGTTTTAGAAACGTTTTTAACTTGTAAAACTCATTCTTGAGGTACTGCTGATCACAGAGAACTGGAGAGATTGTTTACTATGGAGACTATGGAGTTTACATGTTAATACATGGCTGTCAATCATTTCGGTGGGCGGGAAAACCGCACTCCTATATCACGTTGAGGTGGGCCTCAAAATGGCAGGGATTTGGATCCTATTTTAACAAACAAATATAAAAAAAAAATTAAAAAAAGACTTATTGTGTTTACAGTATATCAGTCCAGTATGACTGTGGACACACTATACCTACACAACAGTTCTGTCCAAACAGCTTACAAAAGATTATTTTCATCATAGGTGCCCATTAAAACCACATGAGGAAGAGTAAATTGTTAGGTCATTTTTATTTTTGGGTGAACTCTCCTTTTAAGTAATGTTAAATTTAAAAAAACTAATAAATTATTTCATGAAAAATAATACTTATTAAAATTGTGTCAGAATGTCCTAAACACTGTTTGCCTAAAATAAAATAAAAACACTATGTTCTTAAAAAGTTTAAATAAAATGTTTCTTTAAAGGGAAAGTTCATCCAAAAATGAAAACTCTGTCATCATTTAATCATCCTTCACTTGTTCCAAACCTGTTTGAGTGTCTTTACCTAGTTGAACACAAGAAAATATATTTTGAACAAAGCTGGTCACCTTTAACCATAGACTTTCACAGTATTTGTTTTTCCTACTATGGAAGTCAATGGTTACACACTCAAAGAAATGACGTTTGCTGTTTGTTCAAACTACTTATTTAAAATGAGCTGAAACAACACAATTCTTGAGTTTTTTTGGAGGTCAACTTAATTGTTTTATGCTCAATCCACTTAAATTTGTAAAAGCTAATAAGTTAACATGTTACCCCAACACAAATTGATTGCCCAACATTTTTTACAGTGAAGATATTTTAGCTTCTTCTTGCATAACTTACATTGTGTTAAACAAAAAAACCCTCAAATATTTCTAACCACTTGAGAGTAAATAAATGAGTAAATTTTGTTTTGGTGTGGACTAACTCTTTAATTTGTTTCAAAAACTCAATATTATTAGCACTTCTGTTCTGTTGTATGACTTCTGCACCAAGTCATATTTTCTTGAAACAAGCAAAATAATCCTTTACTCTTAATTCTATTCTAAATATTTTATTTTCGAAGAAATCTACAGTTGAAGCCAGAATTATTAGCCCCCTGTAAAATTTTTTTTGTAACACATTTCTAAACATAATAGTTTTAATAACTCATTTCTAATAACTGATTTATTTTATCTTTGCCATGATGACAGTACATAATATTTTACTAGATATTTTTTAAGATACTAGTATTCAGCTTAAGGAGCAATTTAAAGGCTTACGTTACTACGTTATTTTGGTTAACTAGGCAAGTTATGGTAATTAGGCAAATCATTGTATAATGAGCATTTGTTTTGTAGACTATCGAAAAATATATCGATTGTGGAGGCTAATAATATTGACCTTAAAATGCTTTTTAAAAAATTAAAAACTGTTTCTAAAAAAATAAAAACTTATTCTAGCCGAAATAAAACAAATAAGACTTTCTCCAGAAGACAAATTATATATAGGAATAGAAATATTATAGGAAATGCTGTGAAAAATTTCTAGCTCCGTCAAACATCATTTGGGAAATATTTAACAAACAAAAAAATCCAAATGGGGCTAATAAATCTGACTTCAACTGTGTCTATTTTTAAAATTTTTTTTTTGGTTTGTCGAGATTTCATTTTTTGCAGTGTATGGATAAAGATAGCTATAATTACTGATCTTGGACCTTGTGAACCCGAGTGCAGCTACTGTCTCTTTTTCCAGGACAGGTTGCAGGGGTGCTGATGGAGGCCGGCTCGCACGACTCCCATAGGTCCCTGTGTTTAGCCGCTTGTAAAGCCCTGTCAGCCGGACATGCCATTCAGACTGGCATGCTAATTGAAAACAGCACCACTCTCCGGTTGAGATTCAAGCCCCCTCCAGAAGTCTGTAATACGCTAACAGCCTGAGAATAGCATTGTTAGGTACTGTATGCAGTAAACCTCTTCTTTATACCCAATTTAAAATTCGAAAATATAGAACCTCAGTGAATTCCTTTACCTCACTGTATACCATTAAAGTCCATTTTATGTGGCAGGGAGAGGGAATGAACTCGGAGCATATTTGCCAGAATCCAATTTCTTTTAACAGTCTGATTATTTGGTGCTTTTACTTAAACGCGGCTGAGGTCTGCCAACACATTGCACCTTTTTGCCTATCCAAATTGAAAAGTGACACTAGAATTCCATTTCCTAAAATAGCAATTACTCGTCCTTCCAGCAATGCACTACATATTACAAATGCAATTAAGACGGTGCCTGTGAAATAATGATGCTATATAAAATAATCTCGTAATTATCCTGAGGGGCCTTTATTAAGCTTCAGCATTGTGTTGTCATGCATATAGCATCCACCCATTCCTGCAAGTTGTCTTTGGTTTCATTTCATTTTTATGGCATGTTTTGTAATTGTGGATTTTGAGTTATGGATGATACAGTAATATGCATGTAAGAAATTTTATGAAGCAAGTCAACAAAAGAAATAGTCTTAAAGTGATATTATAGGCAAAAATGTTTACTCGCCATTCCAAACCTGCATGATATTCTTTCTTGATGGTTTTTTTTTATTCTTCAATGTCCAATGACATTTGACCTTATTGTTCTTTTTTTTTTTATTCTGCAGCAGAAGTCATGCATGTTTTAAATAACATAACAATAGAAAAATAACAACAGAAATTTTCAATAATAATAATAGTTATAATAGTTATAATTATTATTATTGATGTTGTAATTTTACTTTTTCATTATTATAATTTATTTATTCATTATTATTACTTTTTAGTCTTTTTATTCTTTTTAAACAGCAACACTATGAAGAGAAAAATCCATATTTGAGTGTGATATACTGACTTTAGTCATTTGACAAATTAATATTACTTATTACTTGTATAAAACAAATAATTTGAAATTGTATAATAATAATAATAATAATAATAATAACAATTATTTATTTATTTAATAAAATGCATGTTGTGTATTATTTAATAAGTTATCAAATATTTATTGTACGTACATATTACTTTTTTTTTTTTACAATACTCAGCCTTTTTTGATGAAAATAAAAAAAAACATTTTAATTTTTTTTTTCTTTTTAAAATATTTCCTAAATTATGCTTAGCAGAGCAAGGACATTTTCACAGTATGTCTGACAACAAGTTTTCTTCTGGAGAAAGTCTTATTTGTTTTATTTCGGCTAGAACAAAAGCAGTTTTTAATTTTTTATAAACCATTTTAAGGTCAAAATTATTAGCAAAATTTTTCTTATAATATTAATATTATTATTCATTAAAATTTTATTATTAATTATTATATATATATATATATATATATATATATATATATATATATACACATATACACAACAGTTGTTTAACAATGTAGTTGTTTAGATTGCATTTATGCAGTTTATTTATAAGGATACTGCCTATTTTAAATATTTATAATTTCAGAAATACAGCACGTCGGCATCCATTAGCCGGTCATTGAGCAGAGCAAAGACGGTTGACATTGTCCATCCACAAGATGGCGACAGAGACATTCTAAGTCGATCTCTTTCTTTTGTATGTTGTAGTGCTCTATTTATACCATAGTAATTGTAGTGTATTGAGTGCGAGATGGGACTCACATATCAGGAATGTATGCATTTTGTGTTTCTAATAAGTCTCCTGTTTTCCTTACTGAAGACTAACGTTAGTTCAGTAAACAGAAAGAAAGAAGAATTGCCCGCATGCGTTTAGTGTTTTTCCACAAACAACAGTAATCTGGTAGTGTTTGTGCTGCTTTGGCTTTTTCGGGGATGATATTGTGAAATCCCAATTGCAACAAAGAAATATTGGGAAATCTCTGTAGACTGATGGCATTTCATGACGTTCAGCCTTATAATCTTAAAATGTAAGCAAAATCACCTGTTTTGTCAGCACTTTAGACATTACGTTAGAGAATCATTCAAATACTAGCTCTAATGTGACGTTGGTGAATTAGCAACGGCTTCTGTTGTTCTGACATCAGCAGCAGATGTGAATGGCGGAAGAAAGTAGTTCCTCATACAAAAGGGTTTTTAGACTCTCCATGTTCTTCTTTTTTATATACATGGCAATATACAGCCATATCGCAGTGCTTCCCGTGTGATATTGCTCATATATAATCTTAATATTTAAATATTTATATAAAAATAAGTATATTTAGTAGATAGATTTTTAACAATGTGTATCGGCATGTCTGTGTTTAATATAAACTTGTGTCTAATTAATCATAATCTCAAATAAGTTCAGTTCAAGTTGTTGGAGTTTTTCAAAATTAAAATCAGAATCAGAAAATGTAAGGTTATTAGTTACCTTAACTTTATTAGTTACTAATAACTTTAACTAATTACTAATAGCTTTTAACAGTTAAAGTTATTATATGAACATAGTTAACCTGCAGTTATATAGTATATAGGTGATGTCTACGTGTACATGTACAATGAAGTGTATATAATCTACTGATAATGCCTAACCTGGCTGATCTAAATTGCTTCAGACATGGTACAAAACTGAAAAACTACTGATCTCTAAACAACTCTGTGATTATTCGACAGCATAAACAGGTAAACACCGAGCCATACGTGACTATTCAAATGTTCCGTTGTGCCCGTCCAAGTCTAGTTGGTTTTTGTTTGCGTCTTTCATCGAACAAACTAATCCAATTTTCACTGGTTTACATAGGTAGCATTTTCAGACTTACAATAAACATTTTTCCTTTGGTCTGTAGAGCGCAGTTTAAATTTCATCTCATCACACACAAACACATGTTGCCGTTCATCTGCTCAGTGTTTAAAACCATTGCATTCCTCAAACATCCCTTAGTGCATCCACGCTGAAGGTGCTGGGGAATTATAATGTTTTTCTTTAGCCATTAGTTCTATCGTGCGACACGTGGGAACTGCTTTAATAGGTGTGGAATATATGCATTTCCCGTTCAAGGTTGTTGGGTTTAAAAATATTAAAATCTGAACTCAGGTGCTTAATTCTGTGGGTGTTCTAGAAGTGTTGATGGCATACAGCCATATCACCCTGCAGCCCAAGACCGGTTACTCACTGAAGCTAAGCAGGGCTGAGCCTGGTCAGTACCTGGATGAGAGACCACATGGGAAAAACTAGGTTGCTGTTGGAAGGGGTGTTAGAGAGGCCAGCAGGGGGCGCTCAACCTGTGGTCTGTGTGAGTCCTAATGCCCCAGTAAAAGTGAAAGGGACACTACACTGTCAGTGGGCGCCGTCTTTCGGATGAGACGTTAAACCAAGGTCCTGACTCTCTGTGGTCATTAAAAATCCCATGGCACTTCTCGTAAAGAAGTCCTGGCCAAAGTCCCTTAATCGGCCCTTACCCATCATGGCCTCCTAATCATCCCCATCCACCGAATTGGCTCTATCACTGTCTCTTCACTCCACTAATAGCTGGTGTGTGGTGAGCGCACTGGCGCCGTTGTCCTGTGGCTGCCGTCGCATCATCCAAGTGGATGCTACACACTGGTGGTGGTGTGGAGAGACCCCCCTTATGATTGTGAAATGCTTTGGGTGTATGGCCATACACAATAAATGCGCTATATAAATACACATTACATTACATAGTGATCCAAAAGTGGATTCTTGTTATTCCAGTTATGTCTTCCATGCTGGTTTTAACCTAAAGGGCAATATAGAAACTAAAAACTTAACCTTTATCTGGACATTTGGAGATCTACGAGTTAAATTCAAGCAAGGATGTAGAAAAAAAAGCATTATTTTTGCCTGATTAGATTGTCTGGAGATTTTAGCCCACTTTTTATCACAGATTAACATAGCGGTCGATCATTAATCAACTAAGATGATGCCTACTAAAATGTTTAAACAATAATATACAGTTAAAGTCAAATGTATTAGCCCTCCTGTGAATTTTCTTTTCTTTCAAATATTTCCCAGATGATGTTTAACAGAGCAAGGAATTTTTCACAGTATTTCTGAAAATATTTGTTCTTCTGGAGGAAGTCTTATTTGTTTTCTTTAGGCTAGAATGAAAGTAGTTTTTACCATATAATTTTAAAGTCAATATTATTACCTTTTATAAGCAATATTTGTTTCCGTTGTCTACAGAACAAACTATCGATATACAACGATTTACCTAATTACCCTAATTAACCTAATTAAGCCTTTAAATTACACTTTAAGCTGAATACTAGTATCTTGAAAAATATCTAGTAAAATATCATTTACTGTCATCATGGCAAAGATAGAATAAATCAGCTATTAGAAATTAGTTATTAAAACTACTATGTTTAGATATATGTAGAATGTATTAAACAGAAATGGGGGGGATATAAAGGGAGTCTAATAAATCTGGAGGGCTAATAATTTTGACTTCAAATGTATGTGTTCTTAAGTTCTTAATTTTTTTACATTTTCGTACAAACTTTTTACATATTACACTATTTCAAATTCAACCTCATGTTGTGTCAATCCAATGCAATTTCTCAGCAATTCGTAACTTTTTGATTTAGTGGCTAAATTGTATTGAACTGAAAACGAACTCATTCGTACATTTGATTTGCTTATAGGTTTGGGGGAACACCTCTTTTTAAAAATGTTATGTTTTCATACTAATTAAATCGTAAGAATTTGTACAAAGTAGCCACTTTTCTGATCAATGATCGTGTTCATTTTTACGTGTTTTAAATCAGTGGTCCCCGACCTTTGTAACACCGCGGACCGGTCAACCCATGACAATTTGTCCGCGGACCGGTGGGATTGGATGGCACTGTGGTTCATAAGTTGCTAGGGGAACATCAACCGCTTTTTTCAGAGGATGACAAGCTGGCAAAACCATTGCTGTCACTCTGATACAAGTTTTATTTATGAAGAAATTACAAAGCACTGCAGTGTTTGGGTGTTCTGTGTTTGTCTGAGATAATTAGTCTACCAAAATGTGTATATTTCATACAAGCTGAAGCTGATCGGTCAGTTCTTGTCACGTGACTTCATTCAACTGTGTGCATGTGGAAGTCGCGCACTTTCATTGGAAATAACGAACTTGCGCGAGATGCAATATGCGAACGGCCCCTAAAAGGCCGCCGTCATTTGCGATCTCCAGCAGTTGATCTTCTTGCACAGACATGGTGGATTCACCTGATTTGTTGACAAATGAGTTGAGGATCTCAGTGGTGGATTTTGGCATGGGCAATATGGGCAATATCGCTCTTCACTTTTGTCCGCGAAAGAGAGGCATGAACACCATGAGGGCAACACGATCGTTGTTTGCCTAGAGCACCAGTTAAGCTTGCGATGGTACTGGCAGATGTATTCCTTGGCAGTTTGCGGGTCCTTCACTGGGCCTTTTCCCCTAAGCAAAGAAACTTTCTAAAGACGTCTGTTTCTTACTCATTTTGCTGATTATGGGTTAAATTTGGCCGCTCAAGTGTCCGAGATGTACGCGATAGAATACGGTCATTTTTCAAAATAAAAGATTTTTCAAAATAAAAGATAGTTCAGACTCAGATAATAAATAATACGAAAATAATTAATGATTTCTTGTGCGGCCAGGTACCAACTGATCCACGGACCGGCTCGGTGGTTGAGGACCACTGTTTTAAATGGTGGTTTGACAATTCGTAGAAGCGTAGAAGCGAAAGCCAAAATCCAGAAGGCACATAGTGACACAGAGCACTTTGCAAACGAAGAGTGTAATAAAAAGACAGTATGTGGCGGATGGTTGAGAACTACTTTTGTAACCTACAGTACTACTGTGTATTGGTTTCAGTGCCTGTCCATACCTTAAAACTTTGTAACACTCTACCACTTCACATTAAACTTTTACTCTCTATTTCTGTGTTTAAGTCCATTTTAAAGACCTATCTATATTCTCTTGCTTTTAATACTTCTTGATTACTGTGTTTACTGCTTTTCCTTATTAATTGTTTTCTTTTTACTTCTTTAGTACTCCAATGTACAGCACTTTGTTTTTAAAACAAATATTGAATTGAATACCTTTGACTGAATACCTATTTCCAGTCTCTTTTCAGCATTAATTTATGGAATCTTGAGTTATGGGGCTCCAGTTTTTTCCAAATTTGGGGATAATCCCACTCAGCTCTTTGATAAAGAGGTGAACTCTCCTTTATCTTTGTGCAGTGGATTTTATGGACACAATATTACCTCTCTTTTTTTTCTTTTTTAAACAAAAAGCATCACTATTTTTGCCATTTTTTTCTCCACAGATATATGAATACACTCTCAGAAATAAAGTCACTGAGGTGGTACCTTTTGAAAAGGTACAAATGTGTACCTAAAAGGTCCATATTATTACCTTAAAGGTACATATTAGTACCTAAAAAGTACAAAAGTGTTCCTCTTAAATTGTTTAGGTACCAATATAGACCCTTCAAGTACAAATATGTACCTTTTGAAAAGGTCCCACCCCAGTGACAGCTCGCGTACCTTTATTTCTGAGAGTGTACATATTGGACTCTTTGTTTGCAAGGTTTCTGTGCATTATACATGAAAATAAAAATAAATAAATAAATAAAAATGCGCATGAAAATTTCAGATTTGCAAAGACCTTCACACATATTTGAGAATTGGAATATTAAATGCCTCACAGTATAATCGCTATAATCAAAGGCATTAGTTTTCTGAAAGAACATAATTCTGACCATGTTAAAAATGTCAGCACAAAACTGCTTTATTTTTAACTTTCCAATCCTTAAAGAACCTGAAATGAAAAAAAAAAGCGGTTTCTGTGAAAACTGAAGACTGGGCCACGGTAGCTGGAAATTCACAATAATTAATTGCATTTTCAAGTATATGAAATTACAATATAACAATATTTTACAATATTATTGTTTTCATTTTATTTAACTGATTTAAAAAAAAAACAAATGTTTGTATGGTGGTCTTTATTTTATGCAATTGCTAACATTTAATATAAAACTAATTATCGTATAAGCTTTGAACAACACAGCATTCTTCCTTAAACTGACTGAACCAAAGAGATCTTTTTGGCCATAAAAGAACAGAACTAAAAAAAAAGCTGACTTGCAGCATTTGAATGCAAACTACAACCCATTTTAATGAAGGGTATCATTTTAGGTCACGGTTTCCAACAAATCTGGTTAAAAGACATGCATGTAACCCAGATGATGCAGATTTATTTCGTGATTTGTGGTTGTTTGTGATTTGTAAATCAATGTCACGGTTAGCACTACAGGAAATGCTAGAAGAGAAAAAACCTCCACTGGCTCAGTTCTCAGGGGTAATTCGAACCCTCAGCCTTTTATTAAAGCATAAGCAATACCATCAAACCACAATACAAAAGAGACAACCAACTGAGACCACATGCAATGTTAGATACATCTATTTATTATTCCGTGCTTGAAGAACATAACTTTCTGGCCACATTCATAGAGCAGCAGAATACGCTTGTCAATTCTGTTATTGAGCCATTAATAGATACGTTTACACAACCAAATTCAGACAATTTTTTTTAGACTCAAAACTGCATTTTTAGAGACTGTATTTATCGTGTTACAATAGTCAGTGTGTCATTTTTGTTGCGTTAGTTTAACGTGTATATTGTGAAATTTTCCATATATGTTTGTAATGAGACAACAAACACTTGTACACTGCTGAATATACCTGTTCTGTCTGGGTCTCGAATCCTATTAGCTGATAGCCGTGAAATATTCTGCAATAACAGAACTCGTACAGCCTCTTCACCCTTGTGTATTACTCCGCCCACATAGAGTGACAGCAGATCAATAAACTCACTACAGCTTGACAAATATTGCAGCTGTTGGACAACATAATGTACTTTTAAGGCTTTTTTTAGGTAAGAATGTAGTTGTTTAGATTGCAACTATTCAGTTTATTTATAAGGATAGTACCTATTTTAAATATTTATAATTTCGGCAGACATTAGCCAGTACTGAGCAGAGCAAAGCCAGTTGATGTTCTGCCACAAGATGGCGACAGAAACCACATAAGAAGTCCTTAGGGGAGAAAAATTCAACGTAAATTTCAAACTACAGCTAAATCATTATAAAATAGGTAAGTGACATTCTAAGTCGATCTCTTTTGTATGTTGTAGTGCTGCATTCATACTATAGTAATCTTGTAGTGTTTGCTTTTCTTTGGCTTTTTCTGGGATAATTATTGTGATATCCTTATTGCAACAGAAAAATGTTGGGAAATCTCTGTGGACTGATGACATTTCATGTCGTTCAACCTTATAATCTTAAAATGTGAGCAAAATCACCTGTTTTGTCATCACTTTAGACATTACGCTAGAGAATCATTCAAATAGCTCTAAAGTGACGTGGGTAAATTAGCAACGGTTTCTGCTGTTCTGAACATGATGCGTACAAGAGAATTTTTTTCTCTGTGTTTGATTTTCTTTTTTATATATTATGCCGTCGAACTATTGTATAAAAGCAATATCACACTCGTATCAGTGCAATATGGCTGTATATAGTCACTGGTGAGACACTAAGGCACTCGGACCGTGGCTTTGAGCCAACGCACGTCTCCCACCAATGCCCATATACAGCCATATCGCATGGCTACTCATTAGATATTGCTTATTTAATGCATGTTTATGCATCATATCGCGCAGCTCTTACTGTACATTTTCTGGAACACCAATAAAACACCAATACATTTTATAAAACTCATCTGATTATGTTGCCCCAATGTGTCTCATATACATTAAAGCTTTAAAATAAAACTCTAAATACATATCTGTTGGTGCCTTTTGTTGCGTATAATTATAATTTAGCCAATAAAACATAACTCGATGGCAAACTAGATTAGTCTGGTGGCTTAAAGATATCTCAATCACTTATTAAGCTAAAATAAACCTATCCACCACACAGTTAATTAATCAATTATTTTGCACATGTACATTTAAGACAACAAAATAATTCTTGATTAATCATTGTTTGCCATCTTTAATGACTTGCATGATGTAATTCAAGACAGAACCGAATGATTTCTGGTAGCAATAGTGCAAATAAAAAAGTGGTCAGCCTATATCAGAATTACCATAATAAGGTACTATTATAACTTTTAAAATGGGAATTTTCTAACAGCTACAACGCAGAATGAGAGAAAAATGGCAGTTCTTTTAGTAGTAAAATGTAATTAAGCGGTTATTTTGTAGTATTTATGGGAGTTTTTATGTAGCTGCCTTCAAACAAAAGTAGTGTGAACATTATGGGACATAAAGCTAACATTCTTTGACATTGGTTCATAACTGTCCAACAGGTCCGAGTTGAGCATCATCTGATGTCATCAATTACACTAAGTACATGACAGGAACAGAGTAAAACAATTGCCTTTGTAAAACTTATGTAACATTTTGGCGGCATGGTGGTTGAGTGGGTAGCACTGTCACCTCACAGAAAGAAGGTCGCTGGTTCCAGTTCCAGCTGGGCCAGTTGGCTTTTCTGTGTGGAGTTTGCATGTTCTCCCCGTGTTCACGTGGTTTCCTCCGGATGCAAAGACATGGCCTATAGGTGAACTGAATAAACTAAATTGCCCGTAGTGTATGAGTGTGTGTGTGTGTGAATGTGAGTGTATGGGTCTTTTCCAGTACTGGGTTGTGGTTGGAAGGGCATCGTCTGCGTAAAACATGTGCTTGAATAGTTGGCGGTTCATTCTGCTGTGGCGACCTCTGATAAATAAGGGACTAAGCCAAGGGAAAATGAATGAATTTAACATTTTGCAATACATTTTCCAACATTTGTTCAGTATATTAAACGCTCATTCGTACTATTGTGTTAGCGGTCGACCTCTTTATGTCGAAGACATGTTAGTATTAAAGAACGCTCGAGTGTTATTCGCTCTCTGGCCTGAGTCGGACTTCCATTGTGTTTGCAAAACCGCTCGAGCTGCAGTGGCATGCTGACAAAGCACTCGTCGAAATAAAAAAAAAAGTCAAGCAGCTGCAGCCCCGCACAGAGGAAACACTCAGCCCAGTTCTCCTTTCATTCCTCTCCTGGGATAACATTCTCCAGGAGGCAAAGAGCATGGCAGGAAATCCGCGCACACTGCCACTCGCCATTTCCAGCCGTCTGGGCCTCCAGTCCAGCCGAACTCAAATTAATCTGTCATCAGTTGCCTGAGCTGGAAGGCAAGCAGCTACACTCCAATCTCTAAAGAACATCTCTTAATTGCCTGCAGACTTTAGCAGGGCTTTGGTACCAAGGCATCCCCGTTTAGCATACTGTACGTCTCGCTAACCCTCAGAGAGTTCACAGTTGTCCAGTGTGGTCAACAAAAGTATTGGTGGATTGGTGTGGGAGGGTGATTCACTGTGTTATGGCGATTGTGGTATTCAATCATCACATTGATGGGCCATTGGCAGGGAGTTTTTGTTCCTCTAACTTGTGAATCACTAAGTTATTAAAACAAGCGTGGCCTGTTTCCTCCATGATGAACAGGATGAGGCTGAATGAGTGGGCGTTTTAACAGGAAGGGCTTCCACAAACAGTCATCGAGTGTGGGCATCCATCTGAAAACCTATTTTGTGGTCTGTACGACTGCGCACACTTTTAAAAATGAGGTTCTTAGCTAGTAGATTAGTCTTTTTTTATTGGAATATATAAAGGTTATCAACCAAAATGACTTGTTTTCTTGAAAATTACATGTAAAGCTATTTAAAACAGGAAGAGACCTCAGTTTCTCTGGATGTACTGGATTTAATAGGAATTTGAGACAATGATAATATAGGTTTTATTACTTAAAGATTTTATTTAAATTTTTAGTCCTGCGCAAAGATTAATCACATCCAAAATAAAAAAAAATTTGGCATAATATATGTGTGTGAACTATATATATATTTATTATGTATATGTGAGCTTCACAATACTGGGTTGCAACTGGACGGGCATCCACTACGTAAAAACTATACAGTATAAATAAACAATTTCTTAAATACATGCATGTGTTTATGTATATAGACATAATAAATAGACACAGCACACACACATATATTATGTCAAAACAAACTTTTATTTAGTTTTTTTATTTATTTAAATTTATGTTATACTTTTTATTTTATTTTATATATTTTTGTTTTATTTTATATAAATATTTTTATTTTATTTTATATTTCTTATTTTATTCATTTATTTTATTTTATAATTTTTATTTTATATATATTTTTATTTTACATTTTATATTATTGTATATGTATATATTTTTTTTTTTCTTTTTTTTAGATGTTTTTATTTTATTTTACATATTTTTTTATTTTATTTTATATTTTTCATTTTATTTTTTTATATATTTGTTTTGTTCTTTTATATATTTTTATTTTTATGTATTTTTAATTTTATTATTTTTTTATTTTATTTTATAAATATTTTAATTAGATTTTTTTATTTTACAAATATTTTTATTTTATTTTATTTTACATATATTTTATTTTATTTAATATTGTTATTTTTATTTTATATTTTATTTAATTTAATTTTTTTATTTGATAAATTATTTTATTTTATATAAAATAAAAAAGTTTCCAAGATTATTTTTGATTCAATTGTCAGATGCCTTTTTATTTAAAGCTCTACATGTTGTATGCTTTATTTTAAGCTTTTGTAATTTTGATACATATGAACACATATAGATGATACATATTTTGATACATATTCAGAAAACAATAATTTCTTAAGTTGTCATTTAATTTAACTTAAAACTTAAAATGTATTGTTTCTCAAGAACACTTGTATCTTGTTTTTTTCTGTTTATTGCTTTGTAGATGACCAAAATACAGTGGCAGAACCATGTTGTTGAGGTATACACAAACTGACATTTTTTGTTTTTCACTAAAATCTTAAATAAGATAAATAAAGTATTGTTCTCTATTAACAATTAAGATTATATGAAATGAAGTATTTGTGTTTGTGTCACTGTTACATATTGATTTAAGACTTCTTTTTGACTGCACTAGAAAAACATTCAAAAATCAAGAGTAACAATTAGTACAGTGGACAAGAGAGACTTATTCTGACACCTTTCTGTTTTGGTCACATACGGCAAAATAATTATGGATATCCTGTTAGCACGTTTTCCTGTTAGCCCAAACATACACGATCAGCAAATTTTCAGGGTTGTTTTTTTTTTTCTCCTCAAGTTGTTCATTCACTCTTAGCTTGGCGTCGTGTGACATCTGGAAGCCATGGGGTCCCTTCGCATTAACCTCAGTCAGAACTGGACCGGCCTCAGTTATCACACCTTTTATTTGGGCTAAAGGTCAGCTGAACTAGAAGAAAGCAACAGTTTAGTCTCTCATGCTTTCTGTGCAACTTTTAACCCCCGTCTCTGTCATCCTCCTTTTCTTTAGACAGGAAGAGGAGCGAGAGAATAAGGCTCTGTCAAACAGGAGAAGAACTCAGGAGGCGTTTTCCTTTTCGCAAATCACCAGGAAGTTTTACACATTTTTTTACTAGGTTTATGCACATTTACAGCGTCACCAAGATGTGGTTACAAAACTAGAGAAAATGATTCATATATATATATATATATAAAATAAATGATGACAAGTCTGACTGTCTGAAAAATACAAGAAATACACTCACTGGCCACTTTATTAGGTACAACTGCTTGTTAACGCAAATTTCTAATCAGCCAATCACATGGCAGCAACTCAATGCATTTAGACATGTAGACATGGTCAAGACTATCTGCTGCAGTTCAAACCGAGCATCAGAATGTGGAAAAAAGGTGATTTAAGTGACTTTAAATGTGGCATAGTTGAGTACTCGGAGTCTGAGCATTTCAGAAACTGCTGCTTCACTGGGATTTTCACACAAAGCCATCTCTAAGATTTACACAGAATGGTCAGAAAAAGAGAAAAACTCTAGTGAGTGGCAGTTCTGTGGGCGCAAATGCCTTGTTGATGGCAGAGGTCAGAGGACAATGGCCAGACTGGTTCGAGCTGACAGAAAGGCAACAGTAACTCAAATAACCACTCGTCACAACCGAGATACTGTATGCAGTAGAGCATCTCTGAACTTGTCCAACCTTGAGGCAGATAGGCTACAGCAGCAGAAGACCGCACCGGGTGCCACTCCTGTCAGCTAAGAACAGGAAACTGAGGCAGGATAACGCGCAATGTCATAAAGCGTGAACCATCTCAGACTGGTTTCTTGAACATGACAATGAGTTCACTGTACTCAAATGGCCTCCACAGTCACCAGAACTCAATCCAATAGAGCACCTTTGGGATGTAGTGGAACGGGAGATTCGCATCATGGATGTGCAGCCGACAAATCTGCAGTAACTGCGTGATGCTATCATGTCAATATGAACCAGAATCTCTGAGGAATATTTCCAGTACCTTGTTGAATCTATGCCACAAAGGATTAAGGCAGTTCTGAAGGCAAAAGGGGTCCAACCGGATACTAGAAAGGTGTACCTAATAAAGTGGCCGGTGAGTGTATATTACTGGTATAATTCTGAAAAAAATAATAACAATAACAAATAGTCCAAATAGCCATAAAAAAGAATAAAATGTCTATATAATAGAAAAGTAATCTAGAATAAATTAAAAGAAATATATAGTTCTAAAGTAAAAACATAAAATAGATTTTTTTAATATAAAATGTAAATTAAAATAAATAACATAAAAATAAATTCTGTAAAAAAAAAAAATAATAATATAAAATAATGAAATGTACAATTCTATAATAAAACAAAACCCAAAAGATTATTTAATAAAAAATAATAACACAAAATCTAATCTATTATGATGTACAACTTATCAAAAAGTATGCTAATATAAACCACATTATTGAAAATAAAAACGCACAACAACATCTTAAAAAATATAACTCACAAAGATAAATCACAAAATAACAAACACAATATCCAAAAATTATTTCTGAACAAGGCGGCTACATTACTGTACTCAGTGTTTTACTCAACTGTCTGGAATGCGAAATCCCTTTAAACACTCCATGAAATGACTAAATTACTTGTGTACATAACCAGCTGATTACAGTGGAGCCGGTGGAGTGTTTATGTTCTGATTCTGGTAAGTAAACACAGAATGGGCAAATGTGTGGAGGGCAGACAGCAAAGGGTACATCATGGGTATGTACGGTACACTGTAAAAAATGCTGGGTTCCACACAATTCTTTCATGCTGTCACAAATCGATTAAGTTAAGGTAACAAACTTAAGTGAATTGAACATAAAACAAAAATTTAATCCAAAATTAAATCTCCAGAATTGTGTTTTTAGCTTGTTTTATATAAGTATTTGGAACAAGCTGCAAAAATCATCTTTTGAATGTTAAAAATATCCATAAATTTGTAGTAAAAAGTGACTTATTAACATTTTAATAGTTTAAAGTGATATATTGTCTGGGTTTGGTATTGTATATTACAGTACAAAAACCTTGTAATAAACTGCCAGTACATTTTCTGATGCTTTACAGACTTATTTCTCTTTTTATCATTTCTTAAACATTATATTATTTCAAACCACTTTTCAATTTTCAACATCAAAAGTCCACAGAGCAGAGATAAAGGACCCATAATGCAATTCACAACTGTAAATAAATAGAAAACACTTTTTTTTTTTACAGTATATGCAGTGTTCAAAAAAAAAAACTAATCCCAGAGAGACACTTGATCACTTCCCTCATTACCTCAGTAAATGTACAGCTGCTGGTATACAGTATGACGCATGAATGAACAATATTGAATGAATGATCTTCAAGAGAGTCAGCAGCAAAATTGTTATTAAAAAATAGCTGTGAAAGACTAAACCAGACTCTTCCCAACTATTGAATGTAATGTTTAAGATTCCTCACTACTTTCAGACACAATTTTTAGGACTAAGTTGAAGGTGAAGGTCTTGCATTGTGAGTGCCCTCGACTGGTCGACACAGGAACTGCAAGAAGCGACTACAGCTACAAAATCTGAGGCAATTGTCAGGATACATTGCAAACATGTGCTGTACACTAAGAGGTTGAACGTGACCAACAATAAAAGGTAAAAATCACACAGAAATCAACCACAAAAGCAGGGTTGTTGCTAGGAGGGATACATCTGCGCCCAGAAGTTAACTAGAATTGTTTGCGGACCTCTTGGCCAGGTCACCCTTGTAAATGAGATCTTGATCTCAATGGTTTTTTTTATCTGGTTAAATAAAGAATTATTTCTATCATTTATTAAATTAGGCATAAATTGTATATTATTTATTTATTATTTTATTTTATTTATAATTCTGTGATTTTTTTTATTATTATTATGCAAAGTTTGAAACCACTAGATTATTCCAATTTCATTTTTGAACACATTTTAAGCTGTCACTGATTAACTTTTAAAGTTCACCCCTAAAATTAAAATGACTTCATTTATTCTACAGCCGATCGGAATGTTATCACTCGATTGAATGGGCACCATCAGTGGTTATCAGCTGATAGATATGGGCCAATAAGGGCCTTCTGTGCCTACTAGTAGGCTCAGAAGGCTGTTATCATCCATCCACATGGTTAATGAGCTATACTAATAGAGAAGACTCCAAATCCAGATCTGTTTTTACATTACTGCGACGGTTGGGTTTAGGGTTGGGGTAGACTTTAATAAAATACAATTAATGGGAAATTTAATAAATTTCCGGCTGCAGCTGTATGTGATATATAGCTGATTAACCATGTGGATGGATGATAACAGCCTTCTGAGCCTACTGGCCCATATCTATCAGCTGATAATGCCCATTCAATCAAGTGATAGCATGCAAAGCGGGTGTTATTCTACCTCATGTGGTTTTACACCTTAAAGTTTCGTTCTTCTGTTTAACACCAAGGAAGTTATTTTGAAGAATGCTGGCACCCATTGACTTCACACCAGGGAAAAAAATACTATAAGGACATCAATGGGTGCTAGCTACCATAATCTTTCAAAATATATTATTTTGTATTCAACAGTAGAAAGAAACTCAACTAGATTTGAAACAAGTGAAGGGAGAGTATAACGATGGCAGAACTTTCATTTTTGGGTAATTATTAGTATTTATTAATTATTAATTTAACCACTTCTAGGAATCAGAACAAAAAAAGTGTTTTCACTTGCTGTGACTGAGAATTAGAATCATTTGACCAAATACTGATTTTTTAAATTTGAGAAAGTGAATACATTGGTATAGAGTTCTATAACAAACTTGTTTTACCGTTATTTTTATGCAAGAGAATTTTTCTTATATTATATTTCTTATTCTTATATTATTATTCTAGATTTTGAAAGAAATGTCATCAGTAATTTACATAATAAAACAAGTTTCTCTGGATTTTTTTAATGCATGAATTTGAGTATTGAGTATTAATATTTGTTTTGTTCAAAAGGACTCATAACATCCAATGGAGAAAAAAAAAAAAAAAAAAAAAAAAAAATATATATATATATATATATATATATATATATATATATATATATATATATATATATATATATATATATATATATATACACACACACATTTTTTCATTTACATTATTTTCTTCAAAAAATTGGTGATAAAAACAAATGTTTTCATTTATTGTGACTAAAAATAAGTTGTCAACAAAATGTATTCAACAAATATTGATTAGAGGCAAACACAATAGTATTCAGTTGCATAAAAAAAATTATGTAAACATATGTTTTATTTTTTGCAACAAAAATGCTCTAAATGACAAGATCTGACAGAAATATCATCATTATTTATGAAATAAAACAAAACAAAAACATTTTTACTAGGGATGTCCAGATTTGATTACATGATCAAAAAATCGAGCCTGATCACACGGTTTCAGACTCGATCGGAATCGGACGTTACCTCCCAATCAGAACTTAATATATACTGTATTCTCATTATTTTTTTAACACATCTATAGTTATGCGATGGCACAGAGTTAGACCTCTTTCTTTTTTCTTCACACAGAAACAGCAACGCATGCGGAATGACATACTTTGTTGCAGAGACGCTATTGGTTAAATGCTGGCAAAGTAAAACATGGAAACAGCTTGAAGCGAAAAGTGCGAGTATGTCTGTGGTCTGGAGGTATTATAAAGTTGATGACGACAACATTCATTCATTCATTTTCTTGTCGGCTTAGTCCCTTTATTAATCCGGGGTCGCCACAGCGGAATGAACCGCCAACTTATCCAGCACGATTTTACGCAGCGGATGCCCTTCCAGCCGCAACCCATCTCTGGGAACATCCACACACTCATTCACACACATACACTACGGACAATTTAGCCTACCCAATTCACCTGTATGGCATGTCTTTGGACTGTGGGGGAAACCAGAGCACCCGGAGGAAACCCACGTGAATGCAGGGAGAACATGCAAACTCCACACAGAAACGCCAACTGACCCAGCGCAGCCGAGGTTCGAACCTGCGACCCATCGACGTTCTTGCTGTGAGGCGACAGCACTACCTACTGCCCCACTGCATCGCCCTGACGACAATATTGTCATAGCAAACTGTGAGAGATGTAAACTTGGGATTGCCTACCAGGTATTTTAAGTTAAGGTGCTATTTGTTTTTACATTCGATTTTTCTTAAATTTACTGTTGCACTAATGTCCAAAAGAGAAGAATTTATGTTATTTATTATTACTTGATCGTAAACTACCTCACAGAAGCGCTCAGAGTTGTTGAATGTTAAAATAAGGTGAATAAAATAAAAAATAAGGAACTTGCTGGATCTGTGTCTTCGCTCTTCTTTATTCTTTTTTATGTATTATAGAAGTATCGGATCGGGTTTCAGGATCGGTAGATACTCAAAATCAAATGACTTGGACTAATTTTTACTTAAGCACAACTACAGTATAACTAGTGTAAATCACGGGAAACAGATTTTTTTTCCATGACATATTTTAGCTACACAGACAGATATGTTGGTCCACATTATATTATATTAGCATTTATAGTTTAGTGACCTCTTCTTGAAATAGTTTTGCATTTTTTGTTTATTTTAATAGCATATCTACCACAAAGCCCTGTTCATTTCTAACCCTGACCCAAAGCGTCATATTAAAGTCAACAAAGTTAAACAAAAATTGCATTAGCAAATACTCAAGTTGTCAATTCTGACTTTTATTTCCTGTATTTTCTGTGTGTGTGTGTGTGTGTGTGTGTGTGTGTGTGTGTGTGTGTGTGTGTGTGTGTGTGTGTGTGTGTGTGTGTGTGTGTGCGCGTTTTTGTAGCATCTCATGCTTAATACAGTAAGCATGTGGTGTCTGAAGTTAAATCTTGGCCAGTGCGGTAAATTCTGGCAAATGTAAGTCAGTGAGATAACCAAGTCAGGATGACTACAATGTTTAAAAACACGCAAACCCAATAACAAACCCCCTATTCTGAATCACACATTTCAGATCTGGGTGTCCACGAGGACAAGACTAAGTCATTGTGATCTATAAATCTTTTTGAGTTATTACCAGTTACATTAACACCTAAGTGGTGCAACCATACTGTTTATGTATTTATAAACCTATAGCAGCCACTTTCTGACAAAGCACTTTATCTACACTCAAAAAGATGTTGCTTGATGCAAGCTACTTATTTAAAATGAGTTGCAAAAACACAATTCTTGAGTTTTTTTGGGAACAGCTTAATTGTTTTATGTTCAATCTACTTAAATTTGTAAAACGATAAGGTTAACCTAAACTATGTGTTGGGACAACAACAAAGACTTGTGTGGAAACCAGCATTTTTTACAGTGTACAAATGACATCCATACTGTATGTTTTTCTAAACTCTCCTAAAATAACAACTTTATAATTTCATCTCTAGCTAATACTAACTTTCTGTGCTCAGAAAACACATTAAACGCTTGCCACTGACAATTTCATCAGGGTAATGGCTTCTAATCAGTGTCATGCTTTTGTTATTTGCTTAAAAAGGTCAGACATAAAGCTGTCCCACCCTTGCAACGCTAATCATCAAACTGGCAAGGATTTCCAGGAATTGAGCTAAAGACTTTTTTTTTGTAGCGCTTCATCTTAGACTAAATCTAACGTCTGTTGGCAGTTACTCTGATTGTGTACCATGATAACAACTTTTATTTTCTTTTGGTTGCTAAGCATTTCAAGCATATACAGTTACACCACACACAGACACACACACACATTGCATGAGGAATCTGAATCGTAATGATCAGAAACCCATATTTCTGTTTCAATACAAAATGTCTAAACAGCAAATAAAACTTGCCAAGCAATTTCACGGGGCACTTTAAAAAGTACCCCAACTCAAATGCAACCGACACCAAGATGACTTTATGTTGGGGAATGTAGGGATATAAAAATTCTCAACATTTCACTAAAAGAAACACTGTGGTTGACCACATTAAATTGAATTATTAAAGAGCCATTTAAATGCTTGTTATGGAATCTTTTCCCATTTGCTTCATAATGTCAAATACTTTTACTAAACCAACGTTGGACTTGAGAAATAGAAATAACAGGGCAGTGAGGTATTTTTTACACAACAACGCTGAATTTTATAGGCAACCTGTGTTGAGGTATAGACCACAGCATATCCAATGTCAAAAAAACATCTTTAGTGGACTCGAAAAGAACTTACTTTGGTCAAATTAAAAAAAATGCAATCAATAATATTTAAAAAATAATCATTAATAGGCAAGGCACGTTTGTTTATACAACACATTGCATACACATTTCCATCCACGCTGCCCACCTCCTACTGGAGAAACATAGGGAGAAGAACAAACCGGTACATACTGTATGGCCTTCCTAGACCTTGAAAAAGGCTTTCGACAGGGTGCCTAACCATCTCATTTGGCACTCCCTACAAAGATTATTATAGTTAATGAAAACAAATAAAAAAACGAAAACTAGACTTGTTTTAGTCGTTAACTAAAACAAAAATAAAAAAAGTTTTTTAAAAACTAGAACTGAAACTGTATTGTGTACATTCAAAACTAACTGACACTAACTAAAATTATAGCAAAAACGTCTTTTGTTTTCATCTTTGTAAACGTATTTAATACATAATCATACTATATGCCTTTTAGAAGTAAATCTATTTAATTCGCGCTGCAGGCGTTTGATCTGTAAGGCACCTTAGAGTCTGTAATCCTGATGCCATTGGCCAGATCGAGCCGGTCCTCCTCCAGTCAGTCTTCACTGTTGCTCCCGCGTGAGTGAACATGACAGCAGCACGATGACAACATTAAATACAGAGACTTAAAATTATTACTTTAACAAATCTGTGCCCAATAATGGGTTTTATTTCTGTATTAGTGATCGTGATAGCGGACTAATCTTTTTGACCTGATCTTCTAAGTAAACCGATTGAACTAGTTCACCAAATCGAACTGAATCATTTGAAATGATTTGAGTCTCCAGTAAGCACTCTTATCCACAAACTACTTACTTTTTAACATGCCTGATACCCCCTCTAACTCGAAATAAACCAATATATACTGTTATTCAGTTACTAGAACAGTACACTGAGATCACATTTAAGCGGTGAACCGATAACTGCGCATGCGTGACTCACTGAACCGAACACAAACAGTACATGACAGTCTGCTGTGACTGAACTAAACTTGAACAACTGCAGCGCGGGTAAACCGAGAGCTTAAATGAGAGGATCTGGCGAAACGTACGTTTATTCCATAACAGAAAATCATAATGGAATTTAAATAAAAGAATCATGCTTTAGTTGGCTTGCAAAACTTAACTGTAAGATTTTTTTCAGATCATGGTGATGTTTTAACTGACTGAAATTATGATTTCTGACTACATAATTGTGGTATGTTGAGTCCTTGCATGGGACGATTGTCACAAAAGATCCGGTTCGCGTTAAAGATCTGAACCTCCCATACTGTGTATCTAACCTCAGAAGCAGCCTCGCACACATATTGTACTTAGGGCTGCTATTTTGTGGGATGTTGAATTTGAGGATGGGTAGATGGCAGTGGTAGATGATAGTGGTCATGTGTCGTCTGAATACGTTTCAAAAAATGAGTTTTATTCAATATTTATTCTGATGATTTTGAATCTTGCACTAAACAAATATCCTTATTTAGAAAAAAAATAATACTAATACAGTACTGAAACTAATAAAAACTAAACTAAACCTAATTTCAAAATATATAAACTAATAAAAACTAGTAAATCTGCCTCTAAAAACTAATTAAAACTAACTGAATTTGAAAACAAAACGTCAAAACGAAATTAAAACTAAAACGAATAAAAAATCTAAAACTGTTATAACCTTGCTTCCTACGATTGCATGGAGTCCCTGAGGTGTTCGTCGAGTGGATCAGGCTCCTCTATAAGAATGTCACCAGCATAATCTGATTGTCACCTCCTTTCCCAATCAGTGTCGGAGTGCACCAAGGATCAGCCCTGTCACCACTACTCTCCATTCTATGCATGCACACCATTACGGCCGACCTCCAACTGCCCCACCCTTGGTCACTCCTTTTTGCCAATGACGTGTTCCTCACCAGCAAAGACCGGGTAGAAACCCAAATGAACACCAAGCTAAGGAAAACAAAGCTTGGTGAGTATGGTTTGAGGCTTAACATCAAGAAGATCGAATATCTGGAAGGTGGTCCCCAAATGTATGGAATTCTCACAATTGACAACGAAGAGCTGTAGAAGACGTAATCTAAGTCCTGTGAAGAGTTGATGCCAACAGTGGCGGTTATGGAGGAGTGGAGAGCATGAGACTGAATCCTGAAAGACCCCAGTGACAGACAAGTCTCCACATTGATCCTGTGGGCCAGCCTGTACACCCGCCTGTAACCTACTCACACCTGCAGCTTCTCCACGATGGACATCCAGCATTTTCCAGCCCTCAGCAGGAAAAAGGAAGACTGCAGCTCTGCACAAGAAGTTTGGCCAGAAGAGAAATGGTCATGCCCAGCTGAGCCTGTTCGAGATTTTTTCCTTCACTTTCGTCAATTGGTAAAGTTTGTTCCTCGCCACTGTCGCCACTGGCTTGCTTGGTTTGGGACTTGTGGAGCTGGGCATCGATGGATTTGCTCTTCAGTATTTTAACTTCAGCAGTGAAAATTAAGCTACACTGAACTGAACTGAACTCAACTGATCATTAACTCTGAAAACTGGACTGACACGGTTTCAATTTGTAAAAGAGGCATAGAAATAAGGTGAAATGAAAAAGCTGAGCTATGAAGAGCGATGAGAGCAGTAATGGGAGCATCACCTCCGATGTTCGAGTAAGAATAAATGCAGTTTGGCTGAAATGGCGACAGGTTACTGGCATCCTTTGTGACAAAAGGATGCCGGACTGACTCAAGAGAAAAATTTACAAAACTGTCATCCACCCATTAGCCCTGTATGGCTCTGAATGTTGGCCCGCCTCTACCACACATGAACAACCCCAAAACACAATGTGGATGGAACCATATTATGAACGATGACATATGGAAGCGAATGGGAGTAGCCCCGATCAATGAGAAGATGCTCGAATCACGCGTAAGTTGGTATGGACATGTGAACCAAAGTGATGAGAACTCTGCAGCAAGAACAGCCATGAGGACACCTCCAGACGGATGCTGGCCGCATGGTAGACCGAAGAAACTGTAAGATTTGAGAAATCTCAGATACTTTTATCCATCCACATCTGGACAATACAAATAGGGTATATAAACACAAAGATATTTGCCTCCACACCCACACCGAGTGGGAATGCGGGAAAGCTCACTCCTCTTCTTTCCTTCATTTACATTTGAAGCCTCGCCGCACTCCCTTCTGTTGACTTAGCCTCCTGTTCATCCAACCCACACAGAATGGTCATCTCAAAATATGAATGTTCTACATCACAGGTGTCAAACTCAGTTCCTGAAGGGCCGCAGCTCTGCACAGTTTAGTTCCAACTCTAAATAAACACACCTGATCAAACTAATTGAGTCCTTTAGGTTTGTTTGAAACCTACATATAAGGGTTGGAACTAAACTGTGCAGGGCTGTGGCGCTCCAGGAGTTTGACACCCCTGTTCTATGTCAATGCAAGTGATTTTTTACCATCATGTTTGATATCATTTGAAATGTCTTACTGGGACTGGCACAATGGTCTCATTCTCACAGAAATAAAGTTGAAACCAGAAGTTTACATACACTAAAAAAAGCAACATAATCATTTTTTTTTTAAATGTCTGATGGTAAATCATACTAAACGTTTACTATTTTAGGTCCGTTAGGATTACCTAAATGATTTACATTTGCTAAATGCCAGAATAATGAGAGAATTTTTTTTGAGAAATGTTTATTAATTTCTAGACAGTCAAAAGTTTACATGCATTTCCTTGTTTTTTTTTTTAGCTTTGCTTTAACCTGTATAACTTTGGTCAAATGTTTTGGGTATCCTTCCACAAGCTTCTCACAATAGTTTGCAGGAATTTTGGCCCATTCCTCTTGACAGGATTGGTGTAACTGAGTCAGATTTGATGCTCGCACAAGCCTTTTTAACAAATTTTCTATAGGATTAAATTCAGGGCTTTGTGATGGCCACTCCAAAACACTCACTCTGTTGTCCTTAAAGCACATTTGAACTAATTTGGCAGTATACTTAGGGTCAAGGTCTGTTTGGAAGACCCTAGAAGTTTTAATTTCCTGGCTGATGTCTTGAGATGTTGCTTCAGTATTTCTACATAATGTTCTTTCTTCATGATGCCATCTATGCTGTGAAGTGGACCAGTCCCTCCTGCAGAAAAACAGCCCCACAACATGATGCTGCCGCCCCCATACTTCACAGTTGGGATGGTGTTCCTAGGCTTGTAATCTTTCCCCTTTGTCCTCCAAATGTAACACTGGTCATTATGTCCAAACAGTTCAATCTTAGTTCCATCAGACCACAGCACATGTCTCCAAAAATTATTCTTTTTCCCAGTGTAATTTAGCAAATTGTAATCTGGCTTTTTTGTTGATTCTGGCTTGTTGATTTTCCCATGTTGTCACACAAGGAAGCAGTGTGTTTGAGGTTTTCCTTAAATACTGTTCTGCAGTTGTGCCTCCAATTAACTCAAATGTTGTCAATTAGCCAATCAGAAACTTCCAAAACCTTGACACCATCATCTGAGCTTTTTCAGAGGCATAATAATCTTATTGTATGTAAACTTGACTTTCAAGAAAAAGTATAACAATTTCTCAAAAAATATCTCACTCATTATTCTGCTATTAAGCATAACAGAAACAAATTTGATAAACCTAACTTACCTAAAAGAGAAAAAGTTTAGTCACATTAACATCTGACTTTTTTTTAAATGGTTATGTGCCTTTTATACAGTGTATGTAAACTTCTGGTTTCAACTGTATACATAATCTAAGTAAACACAACCACGATCATTCAGCATTTTTTTTTACTGAAATTGATTTAATTAACACATACACAAGCACACTGATTTATTTTGCAGCCAATAAAAATAGCATTTCTAGGAAATATCGCAAAAATTATAGTTATCGTAATACTTAACAGTATTGATTATCACATATTTTCCCTAAAAAAATGATGTAATTGCATTAACAAAAATGGTGAAACATAATAAATATTTGTAATAAAAAGTAATTTTTATTACACTTTATGACCTCAAAAACTTTCATTCATTCATTCATTTTCCTTCAGCTTAGTCCCTTAATTATCAGGGGTTGCCACAGGGGAATGAACCACCAACTATTCCGGCATATCTTTTATGGTGGATGCCCTTCCAGCCGCGACCAAGTACTGGGAAAACCTCACAAACTTATTTATAAATATTAATGAAATGACGTTTTAAACTGACAGCACTGCTAGTAAATTGTGTAGTATATTCTTGTAGTGTAGTAAACATCATAACAAGAAATTGGCAGGGTATAATGGAGTAAAACATCTAACCATTTCATTAATTTAGACATGTAGACATGGTTAAGTGGATCTGCTAAAGTTTAAACCAAGAACGGTCAGTTTTGGTGCCAAAGAGGCTGTTCTGAGTATTTCAGATTTTTCAGAATTCTGCTGGGATTTTCACTGACATTCATTAGCTTGGTCTGGTGAATCTTGATGAAATTCATATGGTTTGGTCAGAATTTGGTATAAACAACATGAAGGCCTGGAATGTTTTCACACTTAGGGCCAAAATAGAGAAACTAGTTCTGAGAAAAATGCCTAGCATAATTTGTTTGACATTTACACTTGGTGTGATATTTTATGCAATGTCATTCATCTTTTAAGCAATACTTAAGTGCCCTAATTAAAGTTTTTAAATACTTTTTGGAGCATCATATGCATACTGTTAATTACTAAATAATTTAAGCCATTTTAAGAAACTATATCAGTTCATAGTTGTTATTTTTGGATTTTAACCATGACTATACAGTTGTTGAAGGCAAAATAAATTGCCATCCTGTGAAATCTTTTAGAAATATTTCCCAAGTGCTGTTTATTGGAGAGATTTTTTCATCACATTTTTTTAAACACATAACTAATTTCTAATAACTCATTTCTTTTGTATTCACCATGATAAAAGTGCATAATATTTTACTAGTTATTTTGCAATGTTATTATTCAGCTTAAAGTGCAATTTAAAGGTTTAATAAAGTTAACTAGGCAGTTAGGTTAATCAGTTAGGTTAGTCCCTCAACGATTTAGCATTTAGCATTTTACAAGATATGTCTGTATTCATTCATTCATTCATTTTCTTTTCGGCTTAGTCCCTTTATTAATCTGGGATTAGAAACAACAAAATGAACCGCCAACTTAACCAGCGTATGTTTTACGCAGCAGATGCCCTTCCAGCTGCAACCCATCACTGGGAAACATCCATACACACTCATTCACTATGAACAATTTTAGTTTACCCAATTCACCTATATTGCATGTCTTTGGACTGTGGGGGAAACCAGAGCAACCCACGCAAACACGGGGAGAACATGCAAACTCCACACAGAAATGCCAACTGGCCCAACCGAGGCTCGAACCAGACACCTTCTTGCTATGAGGCGATCGTTCTATCCACTGCGCCACCGTGACGCCCTATATGTCTGTATTTTCACAGCAAAATAACTGAAGCAAACAATTTCAAACTGAACCAAAGCTATAACTGATGCAAACAAAAGATAAGCCATCACTAAATGTTAGGCTACAAATATTTAGAAAAATGTCCCTGCAAAATCCTGGAAGAACTGGTTAATTAAGTCATTGGACAATAGTATTGTGTTTTGTGGACAATGAAAAAAATATATATATATATTTCTAAAGGGAGCCAATAATATTGACCTTAAAAAATGACTTTTTTTTAAATGAAAAATGGATTTAGTTAGTAAAGAAATACAACTTGTTCCAAAAAAAAAAACATTATTATATTATATATAATATTGATGATGTGGAAACGGTGGGCGTGAAGGACTAGCCTTAAAGGCACAGTTCACAAAAAACGCTACCTGCTGCTCAGAGCTATAAAATAGAAACTTATGAAAGGTATAATAAATAATCTGAAACTTTACAGACACATTTTGGAGACACAAAAGACTTGTATTAAATCTGGAAAAAGGGGTAACCTAGGTGCCCTTTAAGCTATTTTTTTTTTTGATAGTCTTCAGAACAAACCAATTACCCTAACCTGCCTAGTTAACCTAATTAACCTAGTTAAGCCTTTAAATGTCACTTTAAGCTGTATAGAAGTGTCTTGAAAAATATCTAGTCAAATATTATTTACTGTCATCATGGCAAAGATAGAATAAATCAGTTATTAGAAATGAGTTATTAAAAACTATTATGTTTAGAAATGTGTTGAGAAAATCTTCTCTCTGTTAAACGGAAATTGGGGGAAAAATTAACAGGGGGGCTAATAATTCAGGGGAGCCAATAATTCTGACTTCAACTGGATATATATATAATAAAACTATATATTATAATAGGGAAATCTGTGAAATGTTGTGAAAACGGCCTTGCTCTGCTAAACATCACTTGAGAAATATTTGTAAAATAATATAATACTTTTAAGGCTAATAATTTTGGCACAGCATGGTGACAGCAAAAAGGTTGCTGGTTCATGAAAAAAAAAAAAAACAGCAACCAGCAAGAAAAAAGTGGGGCTGAATGACACATCACGTGCGTTTTTCGTGCGCATTATTTTATAAAGCCAGCTGTGAATCCACAGCATGTGTGTTTGGCTGGTGCATGGTTTACTACACCAAGCAAAATATCACATGCAATATGATATCACAGGCGATAGTCAAATAATCATTCTGTGATACTGACAGCTGTTCGCATAGCTTCTCTGTGAACTACGGCTTTTTTGTAGTAAATGTTTCTAATGTCAAACCTGAAAGCATGTGCAAATATCACATGTAATGATGTTTTAACTCAAAACTAACCTCATGACTTCAATTGAGTGTTTAAAATTTGTCCTTTTGTGAAACTATGTGGATTCTTACACAAAATAAAACATGCAAAATTAATATTCTATACAAAGGCGTTTTATACTTTATTATCAGGAAAATTATAGTAAGAACTCGGATAAATCATATGTTGTCATGGTCATGTGTTTATTAATTCATTCATACATTTTCTTTCCGGCTTAGTCCCTTTATTAATCCGGGGTCGCTACAGCGGAATGAACCGCCAACTCATCCAGCACATGTTTTACGCAGCGGATGCCCTTCCAGCTGCAACCCATGTCTGGGAAACATCCATACACACTCAATCACACTCATACACTACGGACAATTTAGGCTACCCAATTTACCTGTACTGCATGTCTTTAGACTGTGGGGGAAGCCTGAGCACCCAGAGGAAACCCACGTGAACGCAGGGAGAACATGCAAACTTTACACAGAAACGTCAACTGACCCAGCCGAGGCTCGAACCAGCCAACTTCTTGCTATGAGGTGATCGTTCTATCCACTGCGCCATCGTGACGCCCTATATGTCTGTATTTTCACAGCAAAATAACTGAAGCAAACAATTACCTACACTACCTACTGCGCCACTGAATTAATAATAGTTCTCTGCCAAACTACGCAAAATATCAATATCATATGCAATGTCATCATGCGATAGTCAAATAGCAAATAAACATTCTGTGGTATTGACAGCTGCCTGTGAAGCTTCTCAGTAAACTACGGCCTTTTGTAGTAAAGGTTGCTAATGTCATCCGTGACATGTAATGACATTTTTACTCAAAACTTACTTCATAGCTTCAGTCGAGTGTTTAAAGTAAGTCCTTCGGTAAAATTATGTGGCTTCTTAGATGGAATAAAACACGAAACATATTTATATAATAGCATTCTAAGCAGTGACAAAGGCACTGCATCATTACATACTAGCTTATCAGAAAAAAAATTAAGAAGAAGAACTCGGATAAACCATATGTTGTCATTGTCATGTTTTATTAATGCTGTTGAATCAAATTAAAGCAGTTATATCTGGTGTTTATACTTATAAGGATTTCCCATAGACTGTTTTTTCCTGGGTTTCTTTGGGGTATATTTGGTTGTTCTGTGTGACTGGCGTAAAAGAGAGAGAGAGCCCTTTGGCCTTTGGAGTAAATTTACTCCTGATCACATCACTGTATTTTCCTCATATGATGTGCAAGACAATCACAGCTTTTGTTAAATCACAAATTATATTTTATGTCGATATATCGTTCAGCCCTAACATGCGATACAGGTGAATTGTATAAACTAAATTGGCTGTAGTGTATGAGTGTTTGTGGGTGTTTCCCAGCACTAGGGGTTCACAAGTTAGTGTACTCTCAGTGCTGGGTTGCAGCCAGAAGAGCATCCGCCACATAAAACATATGCCAGAGTAATTGGTGGTTTATTTCACTGTGGCGAGCCCTGATAAATCAAGCAGAAGGAAAGAGAGTGAGTGAGTGAATTAGTGAGTGAGCAAGCAATTTTGCCTTTAACTGTACATGAAACCACTCAGAAAAAATTGGGGTTAAATAAAGCATAATAATAAAAAAATATATATATATTTTATACACTACCGGACAAAAGTCTTGTCGTCTATCCCATTTGTAAGAGTAACAAATAATAACTTGACTAGTTGATCGTTTGGAAAAGTGGCAGAAGGTAGATTTTTCAGATGAATCATCTGTTGAACTGCATCACAATCATCACAAATACTGCAGAAGACCTAATGAAACCCGCATGGAGCCAAGATTCTCACAGATATCAGTCAAGTTTGGTGAAGGAAAAATCATGGTTTAGGGTTACATTCAGCATGGGGTTGTGTGAGAGATCTGCAGAGTGGATGGCAACATCAACTGCCTGAGGTATCAAGACATTTGTGCTGCCCATTACATTACAAACCACAAAAGAGGGCAAATACTTCAGCAGGATAGCGCTCCTTCTCATACTTCAGCCTCCACATCAAAGTTCCTGAAAGCAAAGAAGGTCAAGGTGCTCCAGGATTGGCCGGCCCAGTCACCAGACATGAACATTATTGAACATGTCAGGGGTAAGATGAAGGAGAAGGCATTGAAGATGAAGCCAAATTATCTTTATGAACTCTGGGAGTCCTGCAAGAATGCTTTCTTTGCCATTCCAGATGACTTTATTAATAAGTTATTTGAGTCATTGTAGAGATAAATGGATGCAGTCCTCCAAGCTCATGGCAGTCATACACAATATTAATTCTATTTCCACTGCACCATGACTTTATATTCTATACTGTACATTATATCTGTTAAGTGACGAGACTTTTGTCTCAGCAAAGTCAGACTGTCATAATTAAATAATTAAAAATCAAGACATGATCATATTTTATTTTGGTAAAATAAGCATAATCTAGAGGCCTTTGCCTTTCATATAAGCCATTTCTGATACCATCAATTTAATGATCAACAAGAAGTCAAGTTACTATTTGTTGTTCCTAAAACTTGGATAGGCGACAGGACTTTTGTCAGGTAGTGTACTACAAAGTGACACAGAAGTTACACATTTATTCTACATGTCATCTGTCATATTAAACCCCCAAAAATAGCAGTCACAGTTGATTAAGCCCAGACAAATCTGTTCATCATCATCACGATAATAAACACAGTGTTTTTATGAGGATCGATTTGGTTCAAGTCTAACTCAGCCTAGATGTATTTCCAGTCAAGTCGAATCGCATGACAGTTCTCCGCCACATTAGTCTCCTAATGAGTTCCGTTTTATGTTGGGGAACACAACATAATGCAAATCAAACAAACAGTGCATTCCTGACCCCCAATAACCAGACTGGGACGTCAGAAAGACAAAGCGTGCTGAGCAGCCAGACAAACCTCCTCAACCCCGATACAGCAGGCAAAAACATGAGAGTTATGTTTGTTTTCACTCAACATGAGAGGAAGAGAGAGAGTTCAGTGCCACGCCATAAGCCAGCTGCCCAGATGTTAACACTTCCCCTTCCATACTCCATGACTTTGTTGGGACACACCACTAATAGACCTCTATTAGGCAAATTGTTTGGGGGAAACTTATTGCCCACAAAACGAGTTGGGTTTGCATGCGATACCAGTGCAGCATGTTTGAACTTGATAACACTAAGAGGGCGCTAGCCAGTACAATAAAAAAATTGATGATAAAACAAATAAACAAAACCCCAACATTTATTTCAGGAGTTCACACTTAGCTAATGATTGATAATAAAGCGTGTTTGGCACGCTGTCCCGGGAGAGAGCCCTCACCTCTGAAGATCCTCAAGCCCAGGGCTTCCTCCCATTTCATCTGGAGAGAGAGGAGTCTTAGTTCAGGTAGGTCTCGAGTGCTCCCTCGAATTTGTTTGTTCGGCCTATTCCTAGATTAATAAGGGTTACCACGGCGGAAGGAACTGCCAACTATACCAGCATATGTTTATGCGATGAATGGCAAGTTCTAAAACACACATATACTGTGCCAATTTGGTTTATTCAATTCACTTAGGGGCAAATCACACTGAACGCGCTTTTTGATTTGAGGTGACTTTTTTTGAATGATTTACTAACGGCCGTGAGCGTTTTGCGCGCTGCCTATGAGCCCTGCGCGCCTTGCGTTTTAACTACTTGCTGTGCCTTGCGTTTTTGCCGTTGCATGCTGTGCATTCGCAGTTAAAACAAAAGTGAATCCTGAGCGGAAAAAGCATGTTACGTCAGTCGCGTCTTTTTCATTCTCCAATCAAATGAAAGCAGAGGCTGGGTTTCCATTGAGGTGCCTACAGTGTTTGTTTTGTCAAGACAACTACGAAGACTTTTAAGGATGGAGGAGAGACTTGTGGTTGCTGTTTTGAGTTATCCAGAGCTTTATGACTTCACAAATCTTGAATTTTACAATATTATTAAATATTAAAATTATACCAATACCAACAGCAACAGATTCAGTCATTGCCTAATGACATAAAATGTGCACCAAGTTTCTTTTTTTCTTGTCAACAAAAAAGGCAATGTGGTGCGCCTCGTGGTTTTGGAATTTAAGGGTGCTTTCACACCTGTGAATTGATTCATTTGTTCCAAAACAGGGATTAAAATTGTTACATTGTTGCTCTTTGTTCTTGGTGCAGTTCGCTTTCACACGGCAAAAGACCAAAAGAGCTAAAACAAGTCACATGTGAGTAAACTCTCCTCATATTGGTCAGAGTTTCACGGTTTATTTTGCAGAGTCCCGCTCAGCCCTGTGACCCACTGTGATTTAGCCAGGCTCGGATCGTACCACTTTCTCACTAAAATCGATCCGCTCCAGAGTTTGTTTCAATCAAGCCGAGACCACCTCATTCAGGCGGTCTCGGAGCGATTGCTTTGGCGCAGATCCGATCGCGATTGCCCTGTTCACATATGCCAAACGAACCACGCTAACTGGGCAAACGTGCCAAGTTCCGGAACAAAAGTCTAGGAAAGCAACCTAAAAGCAACCTAAAAGCGCGATCGGTGTGATCGGTCCCTTATACTGCTTGTCTTTGGACCAGGGGAGGAAACCGGAGTAATCGCTAGAAACCCCTGCAGAAATGCCAACTGGCCCAGCCCGGACTCAGTGACTTTTTTGCTGTGAGGCAACAGTGCAAACCACTAAGCTGCTGTGCTGTGCCGCCCTGTCCTGGATTAACCTAGGAAAAATGGGGAGGAGTAGGGGTGGATGGGGGATTCTTCAAAACAAAGATGACTAAGGTAAGGAAATCTGATTAATTATGTACATTTGGATGCATCTGATAAATTGTATGATAGCTAATGTGGGACCAGCTGTGGTCAATCATAGGCACGTGATCCTCTCAAAATTAGTTTATAAATAAACTTCACAAAGAAAACTCAAAGTGCTGTTTTTAGAATATTCAACATAAACATCTACATATACTGCACAAACATCGCCCACATTAAGCAAAATAAAGCAAAATCTAATTTAAACTGAAAACTTAGCAGATCTACAAATATGCATTTGTTAAAAAGTGCATTTATAGTGTAATTCTTGATCGTGCCAGCCAAATATTACATTTATCCAAGCGAAATCTAAGTTACATTGTAAATAAACCAATTAACTTTGTCAACAAAAAAGGCAGTGTGCTGTGCTTTGCGTTTTTGGAACGTAAAAACGCGTTCAGTGTGATCGGCCCCTAAGAGTCAAGCTTTAAATATTAAAATCATCAAAACTCTTTAGTTATTTTAGAGCTAGATGCTAATGGTCTAATCTGATTCAATGATCTAAGCCAGGGGTGTCAAACATACCGTTTAGTTCCAACCCTGCTTCAATACACTTACCTGGAGGTTTAAAACAAGCCTGAATAATTATTTTTATAAGGTGTGTTTAATTAGGGTTAAATCTAAACTGAGCAAAGCTGTGGCCATCCAGGAACTGAGCTTGACATCTGTGATCTGCGTAGCTAAGCTAAAAGAGCTGAATCGGATATTGGCTGGATGGATTACAAAAAGGTAAAACTCAATTATATATAATAACTATTTTCAAAAAAGTGCAGTGTTTCTTTAAAGCAACCTGATCAAATCCATTTTCTCGCCTCAAAAACTCAAAACATTTCAGACCTTGTTTACACCAGTATTTGCTGTCATCTACTTGTGATCAGATTAACAAAAGCACAAAGTGTAAACAGCGCCTGTACTGCAAGTGTTACTAACAAAGCAGAGCTGAATTTACACAAAAAAACTAGCATACTTCACATACAGTATGCCAGAAGTGTCTAAATGCAGAGCATCTGTAGAGTACCAGATGAACAGCATCTATCAAGTTTCCCTCTCCGTGTCTGGTTGGATGTAACCGATTCCCCTCACACATGATCTGAATCGCACTGCCGTGCGATGCGAACCCTGACCACCCCAAAAGCAGTTAGTCATCTGGAGAATGCAGATATTAAAAAACACATGTTGCGAACAGGACAGCAGCGCGCTCCAAAAATCTGTCATTCCCACTCTAACTCACGTCACGCAGTTCCGACCTGTGCTCTTAACAAACAACACATCACTCGATCAATCTATCAGTGGAATAATTATCGCTTGAGAAGGAATGGCCGGGCATTTGAGCTAAGTGTTTACATCCAGCCGCGCTAGATTCCGCTCCCCTCCTTCCCCGACCTCCAGTATCGAATAATTCGTCTCGCAGACAAACGTTTCAAAGGGACAGATGTATAATCATACACACAAGCACGAGGCCAGAAGCAGAGGTTTTCATTGAATAATAAGCCTATAGCCCGGGAGGAAAACATCAACGAGCAATGCGTAAACAATAACGCTGGAAGCGCAGAGTTGTTTGAAAAAGACTGATGCATGACATCGCTATTCAAATAGCCTTCTCATTATTTGCCCAATCGGTAATCCAATGAGCGTTCAAGTATGCCAAAATATGCAAGTCTGGAGCTCTATATAAAAAAAAAAAGAGGACGTCTTGCTTGTCACCACATTCAGGATTGTGTATTTGTGTGTATTCCATGGTGATGCTTCCTTAGGGATGACGTATGGGTGTAACATAATGATTAAGAAAATGACAAATGGACCTGATCTATTGCTCTCATGCGATGTCTAAGGAAACTTCATATTCAGAACTTTACCATCCAATTGGGAGGTGACCCACTGAGGGTCAGAGTTCCGCTCACTCGTCTCCCCCACCCATACACATGTAAACATTTACATATCTGTCTGTGCAAAACGCGCTTGGAAATAAACAAGATTTTTTTTTTTAACAGATTCTTTTACAGAAGACTGCACCTCGGCTCTGGTGTCGATTTGTCCCCGTTGGCTTTGTGGTGAACTGCATCTTGTACTGGCTGCGCCCAGTCGACCATGGTGAAGCGCTCTATTTTCAGCACTCTCTGCGTAAGTCCATGTCTCCCGAAAAGCTTCTTGTCTCTTTTTTTGGTGTTGTTGCTTTGAACCATTTGGAGTTTTATGGCTCGGAACATGTGCACGTCATTGGAAACACAGAGAAACGAAACGGAACAAAGCAAAGGTGCGTGTGAGAAATTGTAAACGGTGCTAATGCAAACTAATTCGGCCCACATCATCAATAAAAGCCAATAATACGTTGTCGAAAGTGATCACAGATGGACGTCAAGTCCAACCGAAAACTCCCTGGGTTATTATGTGAGCGCCTGTCTTGACGAGGGGAAAAAAAAGGTAGATGGGATAAATACATGTCAGCTTCAATTTTTGCGCTAGGCATGTGAGCTCTGTCTGCTTTACCCAACATCTGTACAGCACATGACAATGCGAGGTATTTCAACACCTCCAAGACCACTTCTTTTTAAAGGCAAGAGAGAAAACACACTTGTTCTGAAAGGAAAAATGTCTGAGAGCTGTGTTTTGACCCACGTCTTGGTATATTTAGCAGGCTAGAAGGGTTGCAAAGTGCATTCCCTCCCCTTCTCTTTAACATTTACCAGGACTTTGCTCTTACCAAAGGCCAAACTTTGTAGGTGAGATCACAAAAAAGGGTGGATTTTCATTCAGGCTTGATTTACAAAGACAGGATCTAAACTTAGCCCTGCTATGCTTAGCACCAGGGTGAGAGATGCTTGGCTGTTGGTGTGATGTCCAGTTATGTGCCATGGAGAAGTGAGCAGCGGAGGAATGCACTGCACTCTGTTGCATTCGTGCATCGATGGCTGAGGGGTGCCTTGAATCGAAAACAATACAAATATATCCACTATTTACTCTCTCGTGTCATTCAAGCTTGTATTGCTTTTATTATTTCATGCAACACTAAGATATTTTTGAAAAATATGTGTAGTCCATGCACTAAATGGAGACTGTATTTTAAGTTTCGAAAAGGACTTGCACTTTGTTTTCCAAGAACATTTGAGAGCTTTGTGATAGACAGCAATCAAAAAGTAAGTCAGTATGCAGTGGTAATAAATTCTAGTGACTCTCTGCTTGAGCATCCTTTTTGAAGGTTAACCCTTGTGTGCCAATTTTACATGCACCTATCCAAGTTTTAGGTAAAACAAATAATAACTTGACCTCTAGTTGATCATTTGGTATCAGAAGTGGCTTATATAAAAGGTAAAGTCCTCTAGATTACACTTATTTTACCAAAACAAAATATGATCATGTCTTGATTTTTAATTATTTAATTAGGAGAGTAAGGTCTGACTTTGCTGAGACAAAAGTCTCGTCACTTAACAGAAATGATGTACAGTATAGAATATAAAGTCATGGTGCAGTGGAAAAAGAATTAATATTGTGTTTGACTGCCATGAGCTTGGAGGACTGCATCCATACATCTCTGCAATGACGCAAATAACTTATTAATAAAGTCATCTGGAATGGCAAAGAAAGTGTTCTTGCAGGACTACCAGAATTCATCAAAATCCTTAGGATTCATCTTCAATGCCTTCTCCTTTATCTTACCCCAGACATGCTCAATAATGTTCATGTCTAGTGACTGGGCTGGCCAATCCTGGAGCACCTTGACCTTCTTTGCTTTCAGGAACTTTGATGTGGAGGCTGGAGTATGAGAAGGAGCGCTAACCTGCTGAAGAATTTGCCTTCTGCTGTGATTTGTAATGTAATGGGCAGCACAAATGTCTTGATACATCAGGCTATTGATGTTGCCATCCACTCTGTAGATCTCTCACACGACCCCATACTGAATGTAACCCTAAACCATGATTTTTCCTTCACCAAACTTGACTGATTTCTGTGAGAATCTTGGGTCCATGCGGGTTCCATTAGGTCTTCTGCAGTACTTGTGATGATTGGGATGCAGTTCAACAGATGATTCATCTGAAAAATCTACCTTCTGCCACTTTTCCAAACGATCAACTAGAAGTCAGTCTCATTCACTTCCATTCATTTTTAGAAGTTAAAAACAGCTCGTTACGCTACTTAATGTTGCAAACTGATATTTTCTTATTATATTATTCTACTTGGTCTGTATAGTCATGCAAACACTTGTTTGTAGAGCAAGTAGTTTGACCGTTTTCTGACGTTAATTATTCATTTCTCCCATAGGTGACTGAATCAGAAGTTCTAAAACCATCGCAAAAACGAGCGCATTTCCGCATTGAAGAATAAGGTCAATATAATAATTATGCATAACTACCACTCACAAACATACAGAATTATTTCAGCACCCACTTCAAATGTTATCACTCAATGGAATGGGCATTATCAGTGGTTATCAGCTGATAGATATGGGCCAGTAGGGGCCTTCTGTGCCTACTGGTAGGCTCAGAAGGCACCATCCATCCATATAGTTAATCAGCTATAGAGAAGAGTCCAGATCCACGTTTACATTATTGTGACGGTTGGGTTTAGTGTTGGGGTAGTGGTAAACATTAATAAACAATTAATGGGAAATTTAATAAATACACTGTGAAACCCAACAGTCAACTTTATCAAATGAAATGAGTGTAGGTAACTCTACTATTTACTGAAAGTTAATTCTACTCATTTGAAAAGAGTTTTGAACTCAGTGTTGAAGGTAATGAGTTAATTAAATACCTCATTACTTCAACTTCAATGGAGTAAGTTCACAGTACTCATATAATTAGTTTTTTTTAACTTAAATGGTTTGTAGCAATCGATTTCCTCAAACGGTTTGAGTTGCCTTAACTTTTTGGGTTTTACAGTACTCACTTGGTTTGAGTTCTCTTCATTTATTGGGTTTTACTGTGCTCAAATTGCTTTATTTACTCAAATGGATTAAGTTCACAGTACTCATTAGGATTAGTTTTTGAACTTAAATGGTTTGCTGCAATCAGTTTCCTCAAATGGTTTGAGTTAAGCCTAGTTCACACTACAGGATTTCATCGGCAGATCGCTGTGCAGTTCACACATGACTTGATTTTGTGTCTTTTAATCACTGTGGTGTTCACACTACGCGACACTACATAAATGATCCACAAGAGGGGGGTCACACACTACATGATCTGACAACAACTTGTTCGCCAACAGTTCAGTCAAGCTACCAAACCACAGTCAATGAAATTTTGAAGGAGGAGTCGTCAGAAAAAGCTGAACACTATTGGCTGCTTGTGTGCTGATGACATCACTGACAGCATTTCAAGCTTTCAAGAGAGCATTTAAAAACATCATCAGTCAGCTGATGCATCAGCGGATTAATCACTCATCTGCAAAGTTCAAGTGAAAAGATACACAGAGAGCTTTTAATTTTTGTAATTTTATAACTCTTTGAAATAAAACTAACATGTCTATAACACCCTGACGTTTCCTAAATATCTGTGTATTTCTTTCTAACATTGTTATTTTTTTAATTACAAAACAGTAAAGAACTGAGCACGTCTAGCTTTAATTACCATATTGGTCAAAACGCCTGCATGCATGTCTGCTACTTTTCGCTGTGACTTGTGTGTGCATGTATTTATTTACCTAGCAACTTCCTGCTAAAATAAACAGAACTTTCTGATAGCAAAAACATAAATTTACTTCAGATATATCTTTCAAAACAGCATATTCTGTGCCGCGAAATAGCTCCTGATTGAAAGTGAAAATGAAAGCGAGGCTCAGACCTTTGCATGTTCTAGTATCTTAACTACATATTTAAAGGCTGTATTACCAAAAAAGATACTATTTTCAGGGTAATGCTGTCATAAAATATGATGACAGACATTCAAAGCTTAATTTTAATATCTCAATAGAAGTTTTGAATGTAAATATGATGTGAGAACGCCAGTATGGTAATTCTAATAGTTACAGAATTCTAGTTCCACTGTTAATATAGCCTATTCTCGTGTCCATGTTAACACAGAATGAAGCGAGGGCATCGATGCCCATTCTGGCCAATCACAGACGTTTCTGTTCAGCTCCTAAACACACGGCCATTCAGCTGATGTTGATATGCTCTCTCATTGGCTGCAGCTCATCATTACATCTGACCACACGTGGGGTCGAGTCGGCCAACTACTCTGGAATATTCAGCATGCTAACTATTGGATTTCTGTCTGCGAGGTGTCGGCAATGCTTCAGCGAGCCTCTTTGATGCGTTGTTCAGTAGTTCACACATAAAGACTGCCAAGCGCGGTGAACCCGCAGATTTTTCCCCGATCACAGCCCAATCTGTCGGCGAGCTTGTTAACTTCCAAATCGGGCTCAAATCAGGCTTAAAGTCCTGTAAAGTGAATTAGGCTTTACCTTAACTTATTGAGTTTTACAGCATATAAATAATTCTTGTTAACTTCAGGCCATCTATAGCTGTGGATGGATGATAATAGCCTTCTGAGCCTTTCAGTAGGCGCAGAAGGCCCTTACTGGCCCACATCCATCAGCTAATAATCACTGATAACGCCCATTTAATCGAGTGATAACATTTGAATCAGCTGATTTCAGTATGCACATACAAAACTAACTCAAGCCTGCAGTTCTCATCAGCAAAAAAAGAAAGAAAAAGAAAGAGTATTTGTTCCATTTGCTCTAAAACCTAAGAAAACAGTGTCAAAATAGTAAAAGTTTTACACTTCTAAAAATATATCTGTTTGCTTGTTTATTAAATAGCACTGGGATTTAGCTGTTTCAGTTTATGTCCTAAAGGTCCAAATTGGAACTATTTTTCGTACCTAGTGTAATAGAAGATAATAAATTTTAAAAATTCAATAAAATGAAGAAGAAAAAAAACACTTCCTTACAAAAAGTTATACTGAATGAAAGTTAAAATAGTCTATGTGGACACTCAAGTTTTAAAAGAAAATGTATCTTCATTGCAATTTTACAGAAAAAGCAACCATTCCTCAGAATTATGCTTATTATGTTACACGGAAATAGAAAGTAATGCGAGTTTGGAAAGACATGAAGGTTGGTAAATAAAGTTTTCGAGTGAATGATTCTCTGAACTAAATAATAAATTGTTAAAATGGATAAATGGCTTAAACAAAACATAAACTTGTTATACTCAATTTATATCAAGTATGAAATATAATCTGGCAACGCACCACAGAAAATATATACAATGAGAGAACTGATGCATGTAACATTTTTTACAAGCTGATCGTGACATTTTCCCTTTGAACACTGGCTCAAAAAACATAAATTAAATTAACAACAAAGAAAATATAGCACTTTTTTCCTATTATACATCACACAAATCATTACCAAAGCCCTCAGTGGGAATTGACAAAGTGTGCAGACAGCAATATCCTAATTAGAGTTCATATAATCAAATGCGACCACTAAAAATCCCAAAATACATTTTGTTTTTGTTCTAAAAATGCTGAAAGCTTGGCACATTCACATCTGCAGACGTCTAAAGGAAAGACGAGGCATTAAATCCCACTTCATTATCTACTTATCCACTTACCAAACCTCATGTAATGGGTAAAGGGATGTGCTCTAAAATTAATGAGAGGCGTTTTGGGTTGCATCCCTCTACTAAGAATAAACCCATCGTGCAAGGCGGTGTGAGTGAGCGAAAACTAGGATGCGGGACACAGCGAGGCCTGTGTTTGTGCACACAAGCTGCATATTAAAAAGGAAGGACACGCCACACAGGCCAAATTATCTGATTAAAAAAGAGGTGGAACAAGGACAGATGGTCCACAGGCTCGGCTGTCTGGGAGGAATTAGCATCCAGAGCTGAAGAGAACTTTCAAAAACAAGGGGACAAAATATTAGCCTTGATGTCAGAACACTGAGGAATTCACAAACTGTCCCTGAACTCGTCCGGAAAAACAGCAGCATGGTCATTTGTATGCGTGGAGCCTACGTCTGCAGCCAGAGCTCCTGCTGTTGCTAAGGTTCTTTCGGGCTGGACGGGACAGGGACAGTTATTGGAATGGATGTGAGAAGGAAACAAAACATGCCCGGACTGACAATAATGACTTTCTACTCTCTTTTCTGTGGTGCTGCCAGAATGCCAGCAAACTCCCAGCGCACAAGCTCTCTCTCTCCCTCAATCTCACTCAAGTTAAACTAACCCTGCCTGTCTGAAATGCATCTATGAGCTGCCACGTCGGATCTGATCTCGTAACAGCTCACACAATGTTTAAAAGTCGTAGCTGTGTTGTTTAGGAACAGGTGCATGACTTCTGAAGGCCTGTCAGCGTAAATGAAGTGCTTAAGGTTGAAGTGTGTATTTTTCAGTGTTTAAGTAATTGTCTCATAGCAGGTTAATATGGAGAGACATCTATGAGTAAGATATTCATAGGATGACTGCTCACAAAGTGTAAACACATTCAACATTGCTGTGTTTGTTTGAGTATGCAACATCCAGCAATTCAGCAATCGAACCAATAGCATGCAGTCTGGTTCAGGACTACCTGTTTGGTTTATTGATGAAAGACGTGGCATGAAAAGGGCAGTATGATTGTTTGGGAAGCATGTTTGTTACAATCTCAGAAACAAATAAAATCGGTCACTCTTTTTGTTCCTAACAGGTCCTTAAAGGTATGTTAATACCTAAAAATTACAAATGTGTACCACACAGTACCTTAAAGGTACTAATGATCACCCGTACAGTACAAAGGTGTACCTTTTGAAAAGGTACCAACCCAGTGACAGATTTTGTACTTTATTTCTGAGAGTTTATGGAAGGTGACAAAGACCAAAAGTCTTCAATAAACAAGAATAAAAGGATTTGGCTGCATCAATATGTACAACAAGCAAAGAAACTGCTGCATTTGAGACTATGGGCCCTATCATGCACCTGGCGCAATGTGGCGCAAGGCGCTAAGCAAATGTTGTTTGCTAGTTTCAGCTCGACGCAACATTAATTTTGACGTTTTGCACCACACTGCTTAAATAGCAAATGCATTTGCGCTCATATGTACGCCCATAGGCCTTCTGTTCTAAAAAAGGAGGTGTGTTGAGGCGCATTGCTGGTGCGTTGCTATTTTGAGAAACTAGAATCGACTGTTCAATAGACCAGCTAAAAGGAGGTCTAAAGTCCAACGCAGAGCGTTAGATGTGCGCCTTGCTTAAACATTGCTTAAAACATGCAGGATGTACAGCAATACGCAAATATCTTTACAAATGAAAAAGAATTAAAGGAATAAATTATTCTTTCTATAAACTTTCTACATAAATATAAAAACTACTGCCTTCATGCCTTCTTCATCTAGGGGGGCTTTTTCATTTTATTCATGACAATTTGCTTTTGTATAATGTTATTATTAGTAGTAGTATTATTTATTATATGCATATTTATATTTGTTTTATTAAAAACAAGCTTAGATTTGTATATCTGTCAGTTTTTAGACCATATGGGGCATAGCATGTGTATTTGGATATAACTCAGTTTTTTGACCACACTTCATTATTTTTGTTCATTTATTCATTTGCTGGAAATTAGAACTGAATTTAGAAATAGTTTTGAAACAAATCTTTGCGCTTAACACACTAAATTAATTATGTAGGCTAATCGATGTCTGTGCTTACAACACGTTTCCTTATCCACGGAAGAGAGAGAAAGTGAAAGTAAAGAATGAGGGGGCTCATCTCTCATTCTCGTGATGCAGATGGTTTGTTTAACTGTTTTCTCGCTAGTGAAGCGCTCAGTTATTCCACTTACAAAGTCCGCCATGTAAATAGCAAATGCGCTATGACGCAACGCAACTGACTCTTAAAGGAAATGGGAGATGAGACTCTTATTGGTTTATTCTCAAAACACACCTATAACTCATTACGAAAATAAGCTCAACCCTGTTAGACCATGTGCTGCGGCGCAAAGCAGAATTTTCCGTCCTTAAAATAGCAAAAGTGGATTCTGACACGCCTTTAATGCTTTTGCACCCTGCTCTTTGGACTTTGCGCCTAGATCGTTAAAATAGGGCCCTATACTGTATGTTCATATACAGTTCAATGATCAAATACAATAGTAGACGTTATAACATTTTCCACAAAAATTGTCACCTCAACATGGTCAAAACTGCTGATTTAACACTGACTTTAAGTACTGACTACTAGGGCTGGGCGATAAAATCAGTATTGACATTTATAGACCGATCACCATTATCAATAACAATTAAAAAAAAAAAGTTTGGTATGTAATTTTCTGTATGAAGGCTATAGTTTTATTAAAATATGGCTGCTGAGTGTGCGCCTTGGAAGGAATGCCAATAAGCTTAGGGTGTAAGTTTGCCATTTCCAATGGAGGCGCGCAACTCGCGCAGGTGACACACCAGGTACAGGTACACGCCATTTTCCAGGTACACCTAGTTAAAAAAAACATCTGAACTTTTCCCAATGCCACAAGCGCACCGTGATTCATGTAAGTAGAACTAACCAATCTGCTTTACACTTTGTATGGAATATACACATTTCAGTAACGGCAGACTAATTACCTCACACAAAGCGCACCCAAACACTGCAGTGCTTTTACTTTTCTCCATAAACTTACATCGGAGCTCCAGCAATGGTTTGTCCGTTTGTCACCCTCTGAGAAAATGGTTCATGGTCACCTAGTTAGGAGAGACACCATAGAGAATGATGAAGGAAATCCCGCACTCGCGCTTGTCACTTTAGGTCAGAATAACAACACATACGAAAATGAGTGCTGTATAGCAGCAGTGAGGAAATTTTAAATAAAAAAGGATGCAAGGATGTTGCCAGAGTGTCTTTTTGGTTTCTTTTCTTGTGCATCCCAGCCACTAGCTCCCCATCTGAAAAAGTTTTTAGCACAGAGGGTAATGTAATCATCAAACTTCACAATTTGTAATGTTGCAATATGTATTTGAATAATGATGGTCGGTTCCTTTACTTGAAAGCTCAGATTTGATTATCATAATTTGTTTTGTTGACAGAGTTTGAGGTTTGCTGTATGAATATTATTGACACCTTACAGATGTTGATCTACCTTTACCATTGCACACACTTTGTAACATTTTATTTATCAAGTTTAAGAGTATCTTTAACACTTATGTTTATTTTATTATAAAGAGATCAGATATTTTGTTTAAATATTGTTTTGTTTTTTGACTATTAAAACTATTTCCCTTAGTAATGCTGGTAAATTAAAATAAAGTGGTTAAAAAAATTAATAATTTTAATATTCCAAAATGTTTTGTTAAAAAATATTCAATAATTTTCGATATCAAATGATATGAAACATGACATTGTGACATTTTTTTTTTTGCAATATCGCCCAGCAGAGGCGTAGCAACCGGGGGGGACGGGGAGGATATGTCCCCCTCACTTTTAGAGACAGACCATTTAGAAACAGGTGATTTAGAATGTAAACTTTTGGATTTCATACAGCTGTCCCCCCCACTTTTAAAATGTTCACTCCGCCCCTGACGCCCAGCCCTACAGACTATAGCTTGACTGATAAATAATTTTGCTGATTTTGTTGGCCGACATGATCCTGTTGTATCCAATGTATCGGAATTGGCAAATCTTATGCCACTGCCAGCAACAATCTTTACTGGAAAATTAAAAACCCTCAGTTCAGCTTAAAGTTTAGTTGTTTTTCCCTGCACTTGAGAACAAAACAAGCCAATTCCATTGACACTAAATAGCTGTCCATTATGCGTGTGGAAGATTTCCAACCAAAAATGAAAATTATGCCATTAGTGACTCGTTAAGCATGCATGTTCAAAGCTTCTCTGAAGGATCATTTGACACTGATATGGTTAGTTCACCAAGATATTTAAACAGTATTAATAATTAACCTTATGCCGAGTTCAGACTACACGATTTTCAAAGTAGTCATGTCACAGATGTTTTCAAACTGCATGACTACCTGGGGTAGCATTGTGTCGGTGCCATGTTTACACTGTAGGATGGATTGACGACAGGGGGTTTCACACTGCATGAATGTACGATAGGAAAAATCACCGACAACGTTGTCTCAGTCCACAAACTACGTCTCACAAACAAACACGCGCACAAAGTGACATGGCAACAACACCAGGTCACGTAGTATATCTTTTGTTATTAGCTACATAATGAAAAAGAAGCCTTTAGTGGGGTAAAAAAAAAAAGTACTTTTTTTGCTCACCAGGCTTTTGAAATTTCTCTCAATTTCTCTTAAACTTTTTTTTTCGATCCAGTTGTGGTATTGCTCAGATGACATGTTAAACCGATACGAGTGCTACTGCCAAATTTACACTAGTTTTTCCTTAATATCTTGGGTCCAAATAGACAGAAAAGGAGCGCTTTTAACTTCTCCCCCGACCTTCCTCTGGCCTGCAGATACCCATACTAGTGGATTGTGCTCTCTCATTGGCTGTAGGTAATCACCAATGTTATTTTCAATCAGAAAACATTTCACACATGATTCTGAATTGCTGACAGGTCCAGATATTTAGCACGGCAAATATCTCACTGTGTCTGCGACTCATCTGCGATTCTCTCAGATGCCGTCTTTGATAGTTCACACTGTGTGACTGTTACTCAAGTGAATGAGAACTGATTTGCCTGTGATTTCAGGCATTTGTTGGCGATTTCTCAAAACCCGTCGGCGAGTCAAAATCAGGGCTAAAATCTTGCAGTCTGAACTCGGCATTAATGTAGTTCCCAACTCCTGAGAACTTTCTTCATCTTCTGAACATGTATTAAAATATTTTTATTGAAATCTGAGAGCTCTCTCATCCTTCATAGACAGAATACTGACACTAAGGAGAAGAAACTGTTGAATAAAGTAATTATTTTTTTGTTTTATGTGCTATATGGAGGACGAGGAAGCTCCTGAATTTCATTTAAAACATTATAATTTATTATCCGAATTTGACTGAAGGTCCCTGGGTTTGGAACGGCATAATTTTAAGTAAATATAAACATTCATTCATTCATTTTCTTGTCGGCTTTGTCCCTTGCGGGGTCGCCACAGCGGAATGATCCGCCAACTTATCCAGCACGATTTTACGCAGCGGATGCCCTTCCAGCCGCAACCCATCTCTGGGAACTTCCACACACACATTCACACTCATACACTATGGACAATTTAGCTTACCCAATTCACCTGTACTGCATTGGACTGTGGGGGAAACCGGAGCACCCGGAGGAAACCCACGCGAACGCAGGGAGAACATGCAAACTCCACACAGAAACGCCAACTGTAATTATAAACAGATTTTTTTTATTTTTTTGATGAACTAACCTTTAAAGATTGGAAAATGGCTTCTAAGCATTTAATTTTATCGATTTGTTTAATTTATTTTGTAACTATACATTTACAGTATTTTAGATCAAATAAATGCAGGTCTGGTAAGCATAGAAGACTTCTTCCCAACTCCTATTATTTGTACAATTTCTGTTTATCCACAACAAAATAAAACTACACATGCTTTAAGCAGAAGGTCTAGATGAAAAGAAACCGAGTGAGAGTGCTGCCCATGCCACCTAACTGGCAGTTAAGACCCAATACTAATTTATCCCAGTTCACACTTTCCAGAGACCTTCATGCCCCTCATTTATCTTCTGAACCATGTGAAACTGCTTAACATTTTTCAACCCGCAGACACATACCTCTGGAAATCCACCATGTGATTAGTCACAAGAGGTAATGCGTGTTTTATTTAACACCAAGACGATTTGCTTATCTTCATTTTGTTTTGGAGGGCAGGGGGTGCATTGGATATATCCTTTTTCTAAAAATAGCAATCGTGTTCCTCATTAACCAAACGAGTTGTATTTAAATCTTGTAACTACAAACTTGTAGCAGGAGTTCATGCCTAAATCAGTCAGTCCTATTACAGTCCAAATGACTGTACACCAAGGCCCATGACAGTCCACATCAAAAGCTAAAAATATCAACAAATGTAGCTTTTGCTTTTTAATATTAGCATAACTGTGTGCATGTGTGGCAAAAAAATGTCATGGAAAAAGTCTGGGCTTTATTGTTTCTGTGTGTTTCATGTTTTTGTCATATGAATGAATTTCATATGGCTAAAATTGAGCAATTTTTTATTTGCATGTTTCATAGCTATTTCTAGCACGGGGTCAGGTTCACAAGTGGCACGCAGCAACCCCTCCGGCTCCTTATAAAATGACTAAGTGTCACCATCACAGGTTTTAGAGTACCATTTAGGACTTTTCTGGTTTATCCAAAGCATATAAACACACTGCCAAGACTTGTAAACCATGGTCTCTGTTCTCAGGGCAAGGCTTGAACTGAACTATTTATCCTTGAGATCATTTCTTGAAATGTAAACATTGTAAAAGAGTATAAATTTGTTTCAGAAGCAAAATTAAGATATTTACACTTGTTTTATTTACGTAAAAAGGCACCCAGGCATCCTGGCCAAATTTCACCACTGGCCCCCGTCCATCACGGCCTATTCCCATATCATCATTGGCTTCATCACTCTGTTTCCTCTCCACTAATTAGCTGGTGTGTGGTGTGCGGTCTGGCGCAATATAGCTGCCGTCGCATCATCCAGGTGGATGCTGCACACTGGTGGTGGATGAGGAGATTCCACCCAATGTGTAGAGCGCTTTGAGTGTCTAGAAAAGCAATATATAAATGTAAGGAATTATTATTATTATTATTATTATTATTATTATTATTATTATTATTATTTGCAATAGCCAGAAAAACATTGTATGGGTCAAAATTATCTATTTTTCTTGTATGCCAAAATCATTATAGTATTAAGCAAAGGTTGCTGTCCATGAAGATATTTTGTTAATTTCCTACCATAAATATACCAAAACTTTCGTTTAGATAAACTTTCATTTAGAGAAAATAAACGCAATTTTCTCAGTATTTTTTATTTAAATTTTTGTATCTTCACATACAGTAGCACATTTTCATATAGTTGTATCTTAGACAGCACAGTGGCTCAGTCGTTAGCACTGTCACCTCACAGCAAGATGGTCGCTGATTCGACTCCGGGCTGGGTCAGTTGGCATTTCTGTGTGGAGTTTACATGTTCTCCCTGTGTTCGTTTCCTCCGGGTGCTCCGGTTTCCTCCACAGTCCAAAGACATGTGCTGTAGGTGAATTGAATAATAATTTCCCAGTACAGGGTTGCAGCTGGAATGGCATCCGCTGTATAAAACATATGCTGGATAAGCTGGCAGTTCATTCCGCTGTGGGGACCCCAGATAAATAAAGGGACTAAGCCGAAGGAAAATGAATAAATGATTGTATCTCAGCTAGATATGATCCTTTCCTAACAATGTTTACATCAGTGGAATTATTCATAGGGTCAAGGTGTACACCCATGAGATGTGGAGTCCCACAATGTTAAATGTGTTATAGGTTTTGTTAAAGGCACCTCTCTTGTTCAAACTTTATATGCTTTCACTGAGCCAAATAATAAGAAAGAACCAAATCTTCTACCACAGCTATGCTGATGACACTCAGATCTACTTAGCCTTATTGCCTAATGACTACAGCCCCATTGACACCCTCTGCCAGTGCATTAATGAAATGAACAATTGCATGTGCCAAAACTTTCTTCAGCTAAACAAAGAGAAAACTGAAGTCATTGCATTTGGGAACAGAGAAGAGGTTCTCAAGGTGGATGCGTACTTTGGCTCTAAAGGTCAAACAACAAAAAATAAGGTCAAGAATCTTGGTGTTATTCTGGAGTCAGATATGGGTTTCAGTAGTCATGTCAAAGCAGTAACTAAATCAGCATACTATCATCTCAAAACATTTCAAGAATTAGATGCTTTATTTCCAGTGAGGACTTAGAGAAACGCGTTCATGCTTTTATCAGCAGCAGGGTGGATTACTGTAGTGGACTCCTCACTGGCCTCCCCAAAAACACAGTCAGACAGTTGCAGCTCAGTCAAAACACTGCTGCCAGGATTCTGACCAGAACCAGAAAATCAGAGCACATCACACCTGTCCTCAGGTCTTTACACTGGCTCCATGTTACATTCAGAATAGATTTAAAGTATTATTACTTGTCTATAAGTCACTAAATGGCCTAGGACCTCAATACATTACAGATATACTCACTAAATACAAACTGATCCCTCAGATCTTTAGGATAAAGTAAATTAGAAATTCCAGAAGTTCAGTCAAATCAGGGTGAATCCACCTTCAGCTACTGCGCCCCCACTGCTGGAATCAGCTTCCAGAAATGTTCAGATGTGCTCCAACATTAGAAACATTCAAATAAAGACTGAAAACACATCTGTTTAGCTGTGCCTTTACTGAATGAGCACTGTGCTACGTCCGACAGATTGCACTATTATGTCTTTCTTTTGGTTTTCATTCTTTTATAACCTATTTTAACAAATGTAATCTTTTTATCAGTTTTTAATATTTTTTATTCTTTGTTTTAATTTTCTTATACATGCTTCTTTTATTCCTGTTTACGTAAAGCACTTTGAATTATCATTGTGTATGAAATGTGCTATATAAATAAACTTGCCTTGCCTTGCCATAATGTATAAATCTCAACCTCAAAAAAAAAAAAAACTTGTTTTGTGGTCAAATGTCACAAACGTAAGTAATATAATATAAAACAAATAAATGTTAAAGATCAAAACCAAACTACAATATAATACAAAAATAAATACTCTAGCTTATACCTAATATGTCCTTGAACCTAACTTAATATATGCAGCTAAGGGGAAAAAAACGTCTGGAGTTATGACTTATAGTTATGCATTTGAGTAAATTGTATTTTTTTTTTTTTTAAGTTTTTTCTCTAAACCAGGGGTTCCCAAACTTTTCAGCCCACAACTCTCCAAATAGCAATGCCAGTGCATCCTGCTATTTTCAGAGACCGTTATAAATATACAAATGTTAAATGCAAAGGCTCATACACACCAATAGGCCTATATAAACATGAGCATATTGACAACACAAAAAAGTGCAACAGTCTAACAACGATATAATTTTTTTATAGTCATTAATTCATTTAATTTAATTAGGTGAGATTACTTAATGAGACTGAAAGGCATAATGCTTACAGGACAAGTATATTCTTGGTTTAATTTTGGAAACCACCACATGCAAATCATCCTCCATGTTCAGTCGCCTGTATTTACTTGTAATGTATTTGAGTGCCATAAAGGTGTCAGAAAGTTTAGGTTGGTGCCCTAAAATCAATCTGTTGTAAATGACGCTATTGCTGTGGGGATAATCCAATGTAAAAACCCCAGGAGTTGCAATCCAATGGAAAAAAAATTAAAAACTGATGGCTTTTTATTTGCATATTGTATTTTAATGTAACTAATTTTATCTTCAGTAGGTTATGGATAAAATATAGTAATTTTAATAGTTTATTAAAATGTAATAATTTTTTTTTATTTGATTTTTAGAAATCACCAAGTGACCCACTCTTATTGTCCCGCAACACCCCAGAGTGACCCGACCCCCACTTTGGGAACCACTGTTCTAAACTACTGATGATGTTTCTTCTACATTTCTTCTCACTGCATAAATTACAAAACAGGTTACACATTTGTAATTTTTCGAAAAACAAAATGATTTAAACGACAATATTTTATTTGGAAGACATGTTCTCACACCTTTATAGAATAAAACAAATATGACAAATTCCTAAAATAATTTTTTAATGCAGTAAATCTACAGAAAGTAAGAATGTTAATGCCCTTAGTCTGAATAGTTTGTAATAAAGAACCAACGGAAATTATGACTTGTGTGTTCATTCATGGATCGAGAGTAATCCATGATTTATTGATATCTATCTATCTATCTATCTATCTATCTATCTATCTATCTATCTATCTATCTATCTATCTATCTATCTATCTATCTATCTATCTGTATGTCCGTCCGTCCGTCCGTCCGTCCGTCCGTCCGTCCGTCCGTCCGTATAGTTTGTAATAAAGAACCAACAGGAATTATGACTTGTGTGTTCGTTCATGGATCGAGATTAATCCATGATTTATTTATATTAATCTATCTATCTATCTGTCTGTCTGTCTGTCTGTCTGTCTGTCTGTCTGTCTGTCTATCTATCTATCTATCTATCTATCTATAGATCTATCTATCTATACGCACAAGCACGCACGAGCACATTTTGTAGCTAAAAAATAATGACTATAATATAAAATTTACCATGATTTAAAGAAGACACACACACTTATATGCCTTTTACTGTATGAATATTTCTGATTTGTCAGGCACACATAACCTATTACACATTTAACCATTATATAATAAAATGTGTTAGATTTAATAATGAGCTACAGGTCAGAATAAAAATATTTTCTTTTCATTTTTATATAAAAATTTAATATATCTGTTACGTTGAAAAGCGACATTTCACTAAAATAAACTTCAAATATAGATATTAAACAAATATAAAACTATAAATATTAAATAATTCAATATTTTAAAAATATATATGTTTGAGAGTTCTTTTTTTACTTACATTGAAAGCTACACTTACACGGCAAACATAAATAAATAAATAAATAAATAAATAAATAAATAAATAAATGTGGATGGATTAATACAAAAAAAAAAAACGTAACTTTTTTCTGAAAGTAACTAGTGACTACAAGGTGGAATATTTTTGATAGAAAGAAATTACATATACACATACTGTAGGACATCATATGATCAAACAGACTCTTTGATATATGAGATTCTCTCTCCACGAACAGGTCAAAAGTGAAAGACCACCTGCTAAACAGCCCCTGGAGACAGCATTTTTCTCACAGTGTATTGAGGTCGAATGCAAGTGGCAAAGGGAGTAAAGTTTTAAAGAGGTCACTGGGTTGACACACAGCTTTTACGCAGTGAACTAGCCACACTAAATCTAGTAGTGTTTTTTTTCCCGCCTGCTTCTTTCCAAAGAGCCAAACCCTCAGCTCTCTGCCACACAGCTTCACCGGTGACCACATCGATTTTATAGTATTTCTTGGCTGACTTCAGAACACCAGTCATTTGGTGGACGCAGTGCACTAAAGCTTCTCTCATGCTTTATCGTCGTAAAGCATCTCCACTACACTGCACAAACAGCAGCGGGCGGCCAAACCACAGAGGGCCTCTCAAATTAAACGCTTATTCAAATCAAAAAGAAAAGTGAGCGCCGAGCTTTTGTTGTACTAAAACTGAAAAAAAATAAAATAAAAATAGGAGAAATTCAGAAAGAGGTGATGCTGCAGGAAATGAAGCGCTGCAATTGTAATGAGCTAAATGCACAGCTAATGTTTTTCAGCCAACGATAAACTTGAAAGGTTAATGTGACTATGTTCAATTTTATAGGGTTCCTTTTACAGCATTGATGGTGTACTGTAATTAAAATACAATCAGTTAAATAGACTTAAGCATTCATTTAGTTGTTCAACTGTAAAACGAGATGAAAGATCATGTAAAAGCTACAGCCATCAGTAGCAGCAGGCTAGCACAGAAACTCCATTGAAAATACTGGGGTAATTTAATGCAGTTCTTTTTGTCTGGTCTGAGATCAGCTTTAAATCATACATCTACACGACCTGACAAAAGTCTTGTCGCCTATCCAAGTTTTATGAACAACAAATAATAACTTGACTTCTAGTTGATCATTTGGTATCAGAAGTGGCTTATATGAAAGGCAAAGACCTCTAGATTACGCTTATTTTACCAAAAATAAAATATGATCATGCCTTGATTTTTAATTATTTAATTAGGACAGCAAGGTCTGACTTTGCTTAGACAAAAGACTTGACACTGAATACTTTTTATCTCATATAGCAGCACTGCGTCACAAGTTGTTTGAACACGATGTGACACATCGCTCTGGTGTAGCAGGAATATAATAGAATTAATGCACTTACTGAATGATGGCATCACAAATAAACACACTTATGATCGCGCGAAATGAAAAACGATGTTGGGGGGTGGGCTTCTGATCGCGTGAAGACCGGGGGGTGGGGTGGTTTATGTGGGGCTTAAGCTGGATTTATACTTTTACCTGGCGTCGCAATTGCACACCTCCGCTGATTGCGCATGCACCACGCGAAATGGACGAGGCTTTTATACTTGCCTCGTTCGGCGATGTGATATTCTTTAAAATGACAGAGGGCGGTCAAAAGGAACTGAGCGTAAAATCAGACGGATAAACAGAGAAGTAGAAAGTTTCCAGAACTACGTCATATCTTTAATATCATTCAATATTTTTAAACTAATTATTTTTATTGTTTTTATAAATTATTTTAATGGTCAAAGATTTTTACAATCATTCAAGATTTTTTAAATCAAACTTTGATGTATCACTTGCTTTTGTTCATATCTCGGAATGTTTTACCTATTAAAATTTATTAAAATATTAATGACAAGAGAACATGGGTTGCTCTACAAATATATGCTTTATTGTGGCAAGAATAAAAGCAAAAAAAAAGCACACTTACTAAAAAATACAGATGTTTGTTAGATTTAGCCGCTCCCCAATTCACACATTACTGTCTGGCTAGTTTCTGTCCTCTGCTTAAGCTAAAAAGGCAATAATGGTCCGACATTCCTGACCATTATCACCAATAAAGCCTAGAAAAACAGGGCATCAGTATATTGTAAACCGATAGATTTAAATATTCATTCCCAGTTCCTTAATTTTAGTTTTGTAACTATTAAATAGTTTTAAATTCAAAACATATACATCAGTGTAAAACCTATGACTGGTGGAAAAACTTATTTCTGTAATTGTGTACCTGTCTCCACTTTTGCTATGGCCTCTTTTAGCTTTAACAAACTTATCCCTCAGGTTTTCCAAACCTTTTAACAAAAGCTTTCCTTCTTTCCCACGGCTGTTGCAATTTCTAGCCAAGAATTATTGATCATCTGATTATCTCTATGATCATGGATCATAAAGATGTGTGTACAGTCGTACTGTTTCAGACAAAATCTCTTCAAAGTGTTTCATATTCAACTCAAATCAAACATAGTGCTGTGCGCACTGTTCGCTCGAGTGTCATAAAAACCATGCGCTCTGCCAGCCGAAATCATGTTGCGCACACCCAAAGCGAACCTCTGCAAACTCTGCAATGACATCACATAGAGTATAAACCAAGCTTTATGATCGCGCAAAGTGATGACCGAGGAGGGGGAGGGAAGGGGGGCTTATGATCCCACAAAGCGTAGAGTGGGAAGTAGGGCTTATCACGAATGGCCCCCCGTCCGTTCCGTCACTGACACACACACATACACAAATGTGGTACAAATGGGTTATGTCGCCCTCCAAAGGGCACTTTAGAGTTATAACCATCATGGCCGGCAAACTGAAGTGTCATTCCAAACCGAAGTGCTCAAAAATTGGCCACTTTGAAGGGCCGTTCAAAACAAAGGATTTCAAAGCGTGCAACTGATGGGCACTTCAGTCCCCCATGATTCTTTGCACAGGGAAGTTTGGTGTCCGGTTACTCACTGAAGCTGAGCAGGGCTGAGCCTGGTCAGTGCCTGGATGGGAGACCACATGGGAAAGCTAGGTTGCTGTTGGAAGTGATGTTAGTGAGGCTAGCTGGGGGTGCTCTACCTGCTCTCTGTGTGAGTCCTAATGCCCCAGTAAAGTGAAGGGGACACTATACTGTCAGTGAGCGCTGTTTTTCGGATGAGATGTTAAACCAAGGTCCTGACTCTCTGTGGTCATTAAAAATCCATTGGCACTTCTCGTAAAGAGTAGGGGTGTAACCCTGGTGTCCTGGCCAAATTCCCTTTCGGCCCTTAACCATCATGGCCTGCTAATCATCCCCATCCACTGAATTGGCTCTATCACTGTCTCTCCGCTCCACCTAGAGCTGGTATGTAGTAAGCGCACTAGCGTCGTTGTCCTGTGGCTGCCATTGCATCATCTAAGTGGATGCTGCACACTGGTGGTGGTGTGGAGAGACCCCCCCTCATGATTGTGAAGCACTTTGGGTGCATTGGCCATGTGGGTGCTATATAAATACACATTACATTGCATTACAGAAGGGCTAATGCCCTAATCCCTTCGAAGCTGTCTCTCTGGAGGTTAAACCGTTTGAAGGGAGGGAATAGGGATGAGCCCTTTAGAATGGAAAGCTGTGATAGAGTCCCAAAAACATTCAAAACAGCAGCAAACAGCCGATTAATTATATAATAAAATTATTTACTATAAAGCATTTAAATATTATTTATTAAATATTATTCTATTAAATAATATTAATATAAAAATATAAATAATAAGTTAGATCCAACAAAATGATTAAGCAGCATAAAAAACACAGAAAGTGAAATATAAAACACTTATTTAAAAATAAAATGTATTTTTATTAAAATTTAAAAAATATATTATAATAAATAATTATAAAAATAGAAAATATATCTGTTTTAATTTTGATCAAATAAACATGTGAAGAGCATAAGAGATATTTTAAAAGTCTGACTGACCACAAGCTTAATAATATTCATCCTAATTCCTCACAGTACTGGAAAATACAGGGGAAAATTATTACCTAAATGTTTTGCTCAAAAGATGCTCCATTATTAAAACAAATTATTTTGGGACAAAAAAAAATTAACGTCTGACATCGGCAGATCATTAAAAAAATATTTAAAGAGAAAAAAACAGAGCTTACAATTCACACTCTGTTTGTTGTTTTTTGCTCGCCTGAAAAAAAAGAGAAAAGAAATGACCACATGAGCCTTTAATTGTCTCACTATTACTGTTAATCTGTTGTTGTATAATGCCTACAAGGTACCAACAAGGAACAATATGTTGGCTCTGCAATAAAACGCTGATTCCAGTAACTACAAATACATCCAGACTCTGAGCTGTAAAAAGCACTGGGCATAATAAAATTGATTCAGTGATTAATTATTGAGCTATTCACAATTTTACAAGAGAACACCAGGATCTTTTATTGAGCCCTTATTTCATGTAAAGCCAAAAATGCCACATTTGCACTCTGAACAATACATAATTTCATATAGGAATTTTGTGCACATGATGGGAACTAGTAAAATCATGCTATTCTTAGACTTCCATTGAAATTCATTTTGACAACTACCAACATCAACATTCCCAGAACAAAACCCAAAGAAAAGTCGATATACTTTTAATTGCTTGTCAGAGTTTTAAAGAATATTGGCATGCACATACAGTATGGTCAAACCTAAATGTGCAAATAAGACATGAATTACCTCACTTTGTTCATATCCAATAGGATACTATATTGCTTGTGCTGCAGTTACCCTTTATTCATTACTCAATGAACGATGAAGACTGCATTACTTCCGAAATGAAATCAAGTATTTATGAATTGTTGTCTAATATAGATTGATCATTGTAAAAATGCAACAAATTGTACATTGTATACGCCAGTTGAGCATAGCGTACATTTCGCCACTGGAAGTCAGTGATTTAAGTTTATAATATTAAAAAATGTTATATTTTTGTTACAAAAACACATTGATCCACTTCAAAAGACCCTTATGTGCGTTTAATAATAATAATTTTAATAATTCCTTACATTTATATATCGCTTTTCTAGACACTCAAAGCGCTCTACACATTGGGGGAATCTCCTCATCCACCATCAGTGTGCAGCATCCACCTGAATGATGCGACGGAAGCCATATTGTGCCAGACCCCACACCAGCTGATTGGTGGAGAGAAGACAGAGTGATGAAGCCAATTATGATATGGTGATGGTTGGGAGGCCATGATGGACAGAGGCCAGTGGGCAAATTTGCCCAGGATGCTGGGGTTAAACCCATACTTTTTTTTGAAGGATCCTGGGATTTTTAAAGACCACAGAGAGTCAGGACCTCGGTTTGACATCCCATCCGAAAGACGACGCTCACTGAGCAGTATAGAGTCTCCGTCACTATACTGGGGCATTAGGACCCACACAGACTGCAGGTTTAGCACCCCGTGCCGGCAACCTAGCTTTCCAATGTGGTCTCCCATCCAGGTACTGACAAGGCGCAGCTAACCCATACGTATGGGTTAGTTTGACAACAGAATTATGTGCTTTTGGAAGCTTCAAAATAAAAGTCACTATCATATTACAGTATACAGAACGGAAGAGCCAGGATAACATTTAAAACTACTCTGTGTACATCTGACAGAAATAAGTCACGTACAACAAGGATAAGGGTGAGACATTGATGAAAAAGATCTACCCAGCAGGCACATTGATGTCCAAATGATGTTAAAAAAACATGTCAAAAATGTCAATTTGATGTCAGTTGACTACCTTAATGTCAAAGTGACAGTAAATTGACATCTAACGTTGGTATAAAAAAAAAACTAGATGAATAAAACTTTTTTAATATTATAATACTTTTTTGCAATTCTGGCTCTTTGAGAATATGTGCCCAGGACTACATTTTTGAGAACTGATAAATATGTACCCTGGACTACATTTTATTGCAGTTTTTGTTTTCACAAATCCATTAAAGGGCACTGTGTACATTTTTGACAATCTCAAATTTTAATGAGGAATATTTTCTCATACATGCCAATTCTTGTAAATCCACCAGGGGCTGCCACATACTCCCTTCCCTAAACCCAACCAATAGTGTTTTCAAAAGCAAACTGGAAAAGCCTTCTACAGCACCCTTGTGCTGCTTTTTTTGGGTTTCAGTTTACGAAACAGTTCTTCGCAGGACTCAATCCCCAGTCCAATCCACTCCGCTCCGCCTACCAAGTCTGTCGCCATTCACGGTGAGCTACCGAGCAAACTGGTCACACCAGAAAAGCTTTTTTTAAGGCTGAATTATAATTCATTCATTAATTTTCTTTTTGGCTTAGTCCCTTTATTAATCAGGGGACAGCACAGCAGAATGAACCGCCAACTTATCCAGCACATGTTTTACGCAACGGATACCCTTCCAGCCGCAACCCATCACTGGGAAACACCCACATACTAGGGTTGTTGCGATACCATTAATTAATCTTACAATACTATACCAGCTGAAGTATCACGATAACAAGTATTGCGATACTGTAATTCATAACTCAAATTATAAAGAAAATTGTCAGAAATACTATATTTTGTTATATTAGGCTTACTTGAATTTAAATCATAATTCTCTTAAGGCCAAAAAGTATTATTTGCATGTCATTTCACCTAAAATGATTTTTTTGGTTATTTTGTAGAGAACTGACCAACAAAAAATACATTAAAATAAAGATACAAATTATATTGAATAAAGTTTGTTACAAAAGAGCCTTTTTCCCAACAAAATTAGGCTATACGAAGTGGTCAAAAATGTTTCAATGTTTCCTGTTGCTATTTTGGGTTTTTAATCTATTTCTTTTTTAGTCTTATCAGTTAGCAATCCAAAGTAATTCAAAATTTCACTTTGTGAGTCATTCTTTTTAAGAGATTGTCGCGGTTGTTGTAGCTACTAAATCATATTAACAGGAACAGATATGAACCACTTCAGATGTGCGTTCAAACTGAAGTGTTAGAAAACGTGCAATATGCTACCATAAAAGGCACAAATTCTATCCCGTTTTGCAACCTTAAAGGGCTCCACAGACCATTAAAATAAAATGGTCTATTGTTGCACAAACGTGTGAGCATTTTGGTGACTTTTCCACATGCAACATTAACTATTGTAGATAAACTATTAATGATAATACTACCGTTTACAAACTATAATGGCGACGCTACCACAGTACCAGTAAACCGTGCAACACTACCACATGCTCTTGCACACATTCACATACACTATCGTCAATTTAGCAAATTCAATTCACAATTCACAATTCAATTGTGCTACCCACTGTACCACCGTGCTCCCTCTAACGCTAAATAAATAAGTAATATTTTAATCGCTAACAAATCAACCAATCACAGAGCTTGCATTACGCGTCATCGTGATGTGGAGTTACATTTTTTGAGAGGTGTGTGTCAGCGTCAGCCACAGCAAAGGGCATGTGACTGTGCGAAAGATGTGCTGGACCATCTACATGCACTCGACACACACACACACAAAAAAAAAAAATCAGCCTTTACATACAAAATATACCCGCGAACACATATTTCTCAGTTCTCAAAAATGTACACCAGGACACATTTTCCCAATGCGCCTGTGTCAGTATTTTGGTGATTAAAAAGATCAAAAGGATGTGTACATGTCAAACAGATGTCAAAGTTTTAACATCAAATAGATTTGAATATTAAATGTTTTTTAACACCAATGTCAGTTTGATGTAGTATTTGAGCTAATTGGGGTGTTTGGGGAGCTAATCAAACTGAACCACCATCAAAACAATGTATTGATTTTTCAGAGGCGAGTATTTATTTAGTGTATTGCACATTGTAGATAAAACTCATCTACAATCACATGAAAAATGCACAGATCCTAAAGAAGCATTGAGCAGGGGCTCAATTAAATTAAACTAAATACTGTAATAAACAAACAAAAATTGCCCCTCTGCCACTATTTCAGCAACAGATTTCATCTACATGTAAGATTCATCTACAGTCTGCCATTAAATCAATGTGTTGTAATCAATCACCCATTACATCAATGTGCATCATTGAAAATAACATCTTCTCAACATGCCAACAGGTCTCAGATTTAACTCTCTTTAACTAGTGTTTGATGTTCAAAACAGACATCGCAATTAAGACTATAGGCTCTCATTATGCAGATTTAATACAAACAGTTCAGGAAGTAAAACTGCAATCACAGATGACTTGCTTCAGGAGAATCGGTTCTTTCTTCTGGGAGACAATAGCTCCATTTATGCTTCACTTTGATCATTAATAATGACCTAAACCTTTACACTCACAAACAGCATTACACGCTACATGAAATGTAATTTCCAGAAAAGCATCATTAAAGAAGCCCTTTAATTCAACATTTATCACAGGGGTGTCCAATCTTGCCTCCGGAATGCCAACATCCAGCTGAGTTTAGCTCAAACTAGCTCCAACACACTCCAATATGCGTTTTAATCTTTTAAAGACCCAATTTGCACTGTGAGAAAATATTATTTTTAATGGGTCTTTACTATGTTATTTAGAAAATGCTTAGTTTATATTATATCTTTTATTATGTTACACATGCACATTGTTTTTTATTATAATACATATTACCAGTGGCAGTTCTGGGGGGGGGGGGGGGGGGGGGGGGGGGGGGGCTCTGGCCCTCTTAAATTTGGATGCTTATTTTTGTGTCAACTAAAATGCCACGGAGAAGCGAGTTATGACTGAGGTCTCTCTTGCGCGCTCTCTGTATTGCGTGTGTTCTTGCTCCCTCTGCTTTCCCTTCACTTTTGTTAGTTACGGTGCTGCGCACATCAGTTTCCCACATCTGTCAGAAGTTAAGGCCCAAATTGACACAGGTAATGAGAAAAAATTAACTTCAGTCATGTTCATGTTGTGAAACACTACCAAAATGTCCACTGTTAATTATATTAGACTTTTGTTTTCAATAGCGATATTGAAACTTTAATATAGGAAGTTCGGCTATGCATAGGCTATTATTAATCAGAAATTGTGTGTACATAGTTTTACGCTAGGGAATGCAGACTTGAATTTACAAACAGTCAGCAGAACAGACATGCTCATGTAAAGGTAATAATCAACTCGTTTAGTTTTGCCTTCATTCATTTTTGTTTTCAGTCGTGACATAAAGCACGAGTCCTCAAACACAAGATTTTTTTTACTACATGTTTTTACTTTAATTTCTAATAACTACTTTTTTATCTTTCCCATGGTGACAGTCAGTGCATAATATTTGACTAGTTATTTTGCAAGATAGTTGTTTTCAGATTAAAGTGTAATTTAAACACTTAACTAGGTTGTGTTAGCTAAAGTTAGAATAATTAGTCAAGTTAATGTATAACTGGTTTGTTGTGTAGACAATCAAAATTACACACTAAATATTTCTTAAGGAGGCTAATAATGCTGACCTTAAAATAGTTTTTTTTTTTTTATTAAACAGCTTTTATTCAATATAAATTATAAGAAATATGACTGTTAAAGTTTACAGGTGCAAAAATGTGCCTTGTTGTAACTACTTAAATGTTAAAAATGTGCTACACAGTTACTTGTCATTAACATGGAAAGTTATTTTAAGTTGAAGTTATTTAATTAGCTTGTTTATGAAGACTGCAGAGAGATGCATGAAAAAAAATTACTTTGAATAATTGTTTAAGTAGTTTGTGATGTACAGTTGAAGTCAGAATTATTAACCCCCCTTTAAATTTCTTTTTCTTTTTTTAATATTTCCCAAATTCAAATGATGTTTAACAGAGCAAGAAAATTTTCAAAGTATGTCTGATATTTTTTTTCTTCTGGAGAAAGTCTTATTTGTTTTATTTTGGCTAGAATAAAAACAGTTTTAATTTTTTTTAAAATCCATTTTAAGGTCAAAATTATTAGCCCCTTTAAGCTATTTTTTTTCTATAGTCTACAGAACAAACAATAACTTGCCTAAATACCCTAACCTGCCTAGTTAACCTAATTAACCTAGTTAAGCCTTTAAATGTCACTTTAAGCTGTATAGAAGTGTCTTGAAAAATATCTAGTTAAATATTATTTACTGTCATCATGGCAAAGATAAAATAAATCACTTATTAGAAATGAGTTATTAAAACTATTATGTTTAGAAATGTGTTAAAAAAATCTTCTCTCCGTTAAACAGAAATTGGGGAAAAAAAATAAACAGGGGGGCTAATAATTCTGACTTCAATTGTATGTTAAAGTGTGCCCCCTAAAAGTGGCCCCTGCCCGGCCCCCCCAGTTCCTCTGGTCTAGAACCGCCACTGCATATTACACATATTTACACATGCATTTACTTTAAACTTAATTAATATTTTTATTTATTTAAATTATTTTGTATTATTTAATATAATTTTGTATCATTTAATTGTCTTAAAACGTTTTTGTATTTATTATTTTATCATTAATATAGCTGTTTTTATCCAGTTTGTATTTATCTGTTTGTCTTTTACACTAACAAGCTTATATATATTTTATTTTATCCAATGATATTTCATGTTTGTGATTGAAACTAAATTTGTAAATATGGAAATTTTAATATTATAATATTTTTTGCATCATCATCTTGGTGATCAATAGGACATCAATGTGTGGAGGTCAAATGGACAACAAAGTTTTGACAACAAATCGATTTAAATATTTTATGTTTTTTGAGGACAATGCCCATTTGATGTGGGTAGGTAATCAATCTAAACCGACACCAAAAGAATATATTGATTTGTCAGTGGCGAGTATTTATTTAGTGCATTGCAGTGTTTCTCAACCACGTTCCTGGAGGCCCACCAGCTCTGCACATTTTTAATGTCTCCTTAACCAAACACACCTGATTCATATCATCAGCTCATTAATAGAGACTAAAAGACCTGTGACGGGTGTGACAGAAAAAGGAGACATCCAAAACATGCAGTGTTGGTGGTCCTCCAGGAACATGGTTGAGAAACACTGGTGTATTGCACATTGTATATAAGAGTCATCTATCATGTGCGGACATCCTAATGAAACTTCAAAATGAAACATCATTCATTTTCCTTCGGCTTAGTCCCTTATTGATCAGGGATTGCCACAGCGGAATGAACTGCCAACTATTCCAGCATGCGTTTGCGTTTGTGAATTCCATTATAGGATGTTGATCTCTGCTATGTTGACTTTTGATTTGGAAAACTCAACTCTACAGTTTAACAAAGTGACTTGCATTGACATTTTAGTAGTTTGAAATAATATAATGTATAAGAAATGATAAATAGAGAACTAAATCTGTAAAATGACAGAAAATGTACTGGCAGCTTATTACAAGGATTTTGTAGCATAATATACAACACCGACCCACACAATATATTACTTTACACTATTAAAAATGTTAATAAAAGTCACTTTTTCAAACTTTTCAAGGTTAAAAATTGTTGGAAGAAAGATCAAGTTCCCATAATGCAATTCAAAAGCAAAAATACTATAAAAAACAGAAACATCAATCACAAAATACAGAAAACTGCTAATTTCCAGATATTTTTACAGTGTAGGCTCTCATCATGGAGATTTCTTACAGACAGTTCAGGAAGTAAAACTGCAATCACAGATGACTTGCTTCAGGAGAATCGGTTCTTTCTTCTGGGAGACAATAGCTCCATTTATGCTTCACTTTGATCATTAATAATTACCTAAACCTTTACACTCACAAACAGCATTACACGCTACATGAAATGTAATTTCCAGAAAAGCATCATTAAAGAAGCCCTTTAATTCAACATTTATCACAGGGGTGTCCAATCTTGCCTCCGGAATGCCAACATCCAGCTGAGTTTAGCTCAAACTAGCTCCAACACACTCCAATAGGTGTTTTCAATCTTTTAAAGACCCAATTTGCACTGTGAGAAAATATTTTTTTTAATGGGTCTTTACTATGTTGTTTAGAAAATGTTTAGTTTATATTATATATTTTATTTTATTACACATACACATTTTTTTATTATTATACAAATTACATATATTTACAAATATTTATTTTACTTTAAACTTTATTTTAAGCTATGTTTACTGTAGGGGTTGCAGCTGGAAGGGCATCTGCTGCATAAAACACATGCTGGATAAGTTGGCGGTTCATTCCGCTGTGGCAACCCCAGATTAATAAAGGGACTAAGCCGAAAAGAAAATGAATGAATGTTTACTGTGTTATTTTAATCTAATTTTGTATAATTTATTTGTTTTATTAAAAACTATTTTAAAAGCTATATTTTGCATTTTTCATTTCATCATTAATATGGCCATTTTTTAATTGATGTGTTTGTCTTTTATACTAACAAGCTTATATATTTTAATTGTAAAAATTAGCCAATGTATGTAATTATGTTTAATATTCTTCTATTATATATTATATTCTTCTATTATATATATATTATATATATATATATATATATTAATAAAAGAACATTAAACATTATATATATAATTAATAGTTACATGCATATGCAAACTGTTGTAATTCCTACAGCATTCACCTGATTTGGATGTAAGTACCCCCAAATTAAAGCTGAGAGTCTGCAGTTAAAGGACATATTGTTCGATTCATTTCAGATCCATTGTGTTGGTGTATAGAACCAAAAATGTTGTGTCGATGTCCAAATATTTATGGACCTAACTGTATATAAAGACTTTTTTTTTTTAGAGCTAAGTTTACTGAAATTATTTAGTATTATTTTAATATCATTTTATATAATTTATTTGCTTTGTTTAAACATTTTTGTATTTTTAATTTCATCATTATTATAGCATGTTTGTCTTTTATACTGACAAGCTTATAATATATATATATATATATATATATATATATATATATATATATATATATATATATATATATATATATATATATATATATATATATATACAGGCAGTGCAGAATTATTAGGCAAATAAGTTTTTTGACCACATCATCATTTATGCATGTTGTCTTACTCCAAGCTGTATAGGCTCGAAAGCCTACAACCAATTAAGCATATTAGGTGATGTGCATCTCTGTAATGAGAAGGGGTGTGGTCTAATGACATCAACACCCTATATCAGGTGTGCATAATTATTAGGCAACTTCCTTTCTTTTGGCAAAATGGGTCAAAAGAAGGACTTGACAGGCTCCGAAAAAGTCAAAAATAGTGAGATATCTTGCAGAGGGATGCAGCACTCTTAAAATTGCCAAGCTTCTGAAGCGTGATCATGAAACAATCATTCAGTGTTTCATTCAAAATAGTCAACAGGGTCGCAAGAAGCGTGTGGAAAAACCAAACCAAAAACCAAGGCGCAAAATAACTGCCCATGAACTGAGAAAAGTCAAGCGTGCAGCTGCCAAGATGCCACTTGCCACCAGTTTTGCCATAAAACCATATCAGAGACATGGCCAAGGTAAGAAAGGCTGAAAAACGACCACCACTGAACAAGACACACAAGCTGAAACGTCAAGACTGGGCCAAGAAATATCTCAAGACTGATTTTTCTAAGGTTTTATAGACTGATGAAATGAGAGTGAGTCTTGATGGGCCTGTGGCTGGATCGGTAAAGGGCTGAGAGCTCCAGTCCGACTCAGACGCCAGCAAGGTGGAGTACTGGTTTGGGCTGGTATCATCAAAGATGAGCTTGTGGGGCCTTTTCGGGTTAAGGATGAAGTCAAGCTCAACTCCCAGTCCTACTGCCAGTTTCTGGAAGACACCTTCTTCAAGCAGTGGTACAGGAAGAAGTCTGCATCCTTCAAGAAAAACACGATTTTCATGCAGGACAATGCTCCATCACACGTGTCCAAGTACTCCATAGCGTGGCTTGCAACAAAGGGTCTAAAAGAAGAAAAACTAATGATATGGTGTCCTTGTTCACCTGATCTGAACCTTATAGAGAACCTGTGGTCCATCATCAAATGTGAGATTTACAAGGAGGGAAAACAGTTCACCTCTATGAACAGTGTCTGGGAGGCTGTGGTTGCTGCTGCACGCAATATTGATGGATTCTGTCAGTGTTTTGATCTGTTCACCATGGATGGCAGGCTTTTGAGTGTCCTTGCAAAGAAAGGTGGCTATATTGGTCACTGATTTGTTTTTGTTTTGTTTTTGAATGTGAGAACTGTATATTTGTGAATGTTGAGATGTTATATTGGTTTCACTGGTGAAAATAAATAATTGAAATGGGTATATATTTGTTTATTGTTAAGTTGCCTAATAATTATGCACAGTAATAGTCACCTGCAAACACAGATATCCTCCTAAAATAGCTAAAACTAAAAACAAACTAAAAACTACTTCCAAAAATATTCAGCTTTTATTAATGAGTTTTTTGGGTTTATTGAGAACATGGTTGTTGTTCAATAATAAAATTAATCCTCAAAAATACAACTTGCCTAATAATTCTGCACTCCATGTATATATATTAGAGCTGCACGATATTAAGGAAAAAAAGGACATTGCGATTTTTTTTTCTGTGATACATATTGCAATATTGAGTATGTAATGTAATGTGTATTTATATAGCGCATTTATTGGCCATACACCCAAAGCGCTTCACAGTCATGAGGGGGTCTCTCCACATCACCACCAGTGTGCAGCATCCACTTGGATGATGCGACGGCAACCACATGACAACGGCGCCAGTGCGCTCACCACACACCAGCTATAGGTGGAGTGGAGAGACAGTGATAGAGCCAATTCAGTGGATGGGGATAAATCTAAACTGACACCGTTTCAATTCAATATAATCTTCTATGTGAAGCTGCTTTGACACAATCCACATTGTAAAAGCGCTATAGAAATAAAGATGAATTGAATTGAATTGAATAAATGTAATGATCAAATGTAAAATAACACTGCATAGTCTTCATTGTATATACAATTAATCTTTCTTAAAAGTTATAAACATAATCATTTTTTGAGCCTGAATGCTTTAAACTGGTTTAAAATGACAGTCACAGGCCTTAAAAACACATGCAGATGATAAACATTTTAGTAACTTTATGAATAACTTTGGAATTACTCCACAAATCATGTGTTTTCAGCTGTGGCTAGATCAACTATAATCCAGATTCCTAATTGAAGATCCTGCGATGTGACTATTACAGATACACATTGCGATATCGATCCTGAAACGATATACTGTTAAGCCCTAATATTATACACTGTAAAAGTTGTTTCAGATTATTTTGAAGTACTCTGAACAAGCAACATTTTTTTGAGTAAATATATTATTGATTATTAAGTTATTGATGTAAAACTGCTTTGATGCAATCGAATAAAAGTGAATTGAATGATACATTGAATAATGACACAATTGATTTAAAAAGAATATATAAATAAAGGCGACTTGAGACAAGTATCATTATCATGTTTGGCAGTTTAACCACTGGATGTGCAAAAACAGGAAAGACTGATAAGAATAATGAGTTTGATAGTATTTAAGCACTGTCCTAAACAGGCACCAAAAATACACATCTGTGAAAAGCGTAATGGGATTTATCACCCTATGATTCCAGCTCTACCTGACATATATCGTGTCAAGAGGTTCAGTCAAGGATGGAATCATGTTGGAAACTTTGCTTTGTGTTCCCAGGATGAATTTTCCATTTCATACCAAATTTGTGTTATTATTATTATTCAATTATATGCTGTATAAAATGTGAACCACCTGCCGCAGAGCCTTCGGTGGGGAAGGAGAAGGGAAACGTCTGTTCTCAGGGAGCGAATTGATGCCCGTTTTCTCCTCCAGTTCCCAAATAAACCCAAACCTCCTTCTTCAGCGCTGCCCTGTTAATCATTTGGAATCCATACTAATAAATGCCTTATGCTTGCTAGGGCCCGTCCAAGGGCATAAAGCTCTCTGTTTGTGTGGCCTGATACAATTCCAATGATACCCTCAATAAAAAGAGATAAACCTTCCTTTTCCCAAGAGTCGACGGCATCGGTCTGCGGGAGGCACTTTGCTGCCGTTTCTTGCAGCGTTTAAGTGGAATTTCCTAATCATAAACTTGCCTCCCATTACTGAAGAACACAAGCACTGAAGAGAAAGCGCCAATAGACCACCTGAGCATTCAGACGTATATTAGCCATCTCAACTTACAACTGGGTCATGACCACATCCATTGTTTTACTGGGATTAATGTGGGTCTGAGCTGAGAATCGCTCTGGAAACAATTTGTTGAACTCACACATGACTAATGCTGTTATACATCAGCATTGTCCATCATCTCAGTAGGCTACAAAAACAGTATTTTAAAAGCAGATGAAAGCTAGCTACATGCACTTACAGTACACATTGTGTTTTGTAGATTACGAATCAAATCTGCGACTTATCACTGAAGCTAAAACATCTTAGTACGGTGGCTGAGAGAGCTCAAATGTGCTGCAGGTTAAGAAAACACATGCAAATAGAAAAATACTAACAAATCGAGCAAACTTAATTTGACAACATGCGCAAATACATGCAAAAACAGAAACAGACTACAACAAAATGGCCAATGTCCGAAAAAAGTGACATAAATATCTGCTTCTGCAAAATATTTATATATTAAAGTTTCTGTCTTGTTGCTAGTCCAAATATCCCAAAATTCTTAAATCAAGAAGCATTTCTAGACAATCAAAAACATAAATCTTGTTTCTAGAAATAAGAACTTAAAATGAAGAGATACAGTTACCAGCCACTTTATTAGGTACACCTTACTAGTACCGGTTTAGACCCCCTTTTGCCTTCAGAACTGCCTTAATCCTTCGTGGCATAGATTCAACAAGGTACTGGAAATGATCCTCAGAGATTTTGGTCCATATTGACATGATAGCATTCCGTAGTTGCTGCAGATTTGTCAGCTGCACATCCAAGATGCGAATCTCCCGTTCAACCACATACCAAAGGTGCTCTATTGGATTGAGAACTGGTGACTGTGGAGGCCATTTGAGTACAGTGAACTCATTGTCATGTTCAAGAAACCAGTCTGAGATGATTCGCGCTTTATGACATGGTGCGTTATCCTGCTGGAAGTAGCCAATAGAAGATGGGTACACTGTGGTCATAAAGGGATGGACATGGTCATCAACAATACTCAGGTAGGCTGTGGCATTCACACAATGCTCAATTGGTACTAATATTCCCAAAGTGTGCCAAGGAAATATCACCCACGCCATTACACCAGCACCACCGGCCTGAACCATTGATGCAAGGCAGGATAGATCCATGGTTTCATGTTGTTGACGCCAAATGCTGACCCTATAATCCAAATGTCGCAGCAGAAATCAAGACTCATTAGACCAGGCAACATTTTTCCAATCTTCTATTGTCTTAAATCACCTTTCTTCCCCATTCTGATGCTCGGTTTGAACTGCAGCAGATAGTCTTGACCATGTCTACATGCCTATGCACTGAATTGCTGCCATGTGATGCTGATTAAAAATTTGCGTTAACAAGCAGTTAGACAGGTGTAGCAGCAGACTAATAATGTGGCCGGTCAGTGTATATTATGAGATAAACATTACGTCAAAAATGAGTTTTGATAACCTACCAATGGGGTAAGTAAAAAATTCTTGTTTTCGCTTTGAAATAAGACTATTTTGCTTACCCAATTGGCAGATTATTTTGCTTGTATTATGGAAAAACTCACTTTTCATCTTATAAATATGATATTATTACTATTATCTACAAAATGCTTCTTGTTATGGTTGTTACTGTTATTATGGCCAGCCTAAAGCACACCTGTGCAATAATCATGCTGTCTAATCAGCATCTTGATATGTCACACCTATGAGGTGGATGAATTATCTCGGCAAAGTGCTCACTAACACAGATTTAGACAAATGTGTGAACAATATTTGCGAGACATAGGCCTTTTAAGTACATACAAAAAGTTTGAGATCTTTGAGTTGAAGATGGGAGCAAAAAAGAAAGTGTTGTGTTTATATATTTGTTAAGTGTATATCGATTTACTAACATTTTACTAATTTTATATTTTACTTTGGAATAATGGTTCATTACCTAATGTTCTGACTAGCATTAGCCAAGTATGAATAATTTTGTAAAGCATGTATTGATCGTTCAGCATTTGTAATACATTATCCAAAGTTGAATCCAAAGTTGTGCTTGGTAACATTAGATAATGCACTGCGAGTTAACACAAACTAACGTTATTTAACTTAAATAACATTAACTAACATTAACAAAGATGATGAAATACCATAATAAATGTATTACTAATTGTTTGTGCATGATAGTAAATACATTAACTAATCGATCAGTAACTTAAAGTGTTACCTTTTAAATTTATGAAAGAAGACATCATACTCAGAGTTTATTATTTTATTGCACATCGCATTTAGGTTTTAATTTACATGTTTTTAAATGCTAATATGGTTATAAAGCAGTGTCATATTTAATTGTTTTAATTTATGAAAAACATTGCTGAGAAGTACATAAAAAAATGAATATTACAGTTTCTTATTTTTAGTTTAAAAGTAGATTTGAATACTTGATGTCAAAGGTAACAATAATTTCAGAGTTTTTAGCTTTCAAATAGAAGTTACGCGGCACGAGTTTTCAACCATGACAATACGAAATCATTTTTAAACAAAAGTTACATATTAGAATGATTTCTAAGCGACCTGAAAATGTAATAACTCAGCTTTGCTACCATAAATAACTTTTATGATAGTCAAATAACAATAAATAAAATAGTTATTTATCGTTTATTATATTAAATTGTATTACCATTTTTATATCAGTTTATGCCAAACAAATGCAGCCTTAGTGAGCAAAAGAGACTTGTTTCAAACACATAAACAAATCTTACTATACACAACAAATGCAGGTTAAATATACCTATTCATATGAAGTAATCATCTTTATCCCTATGGCAATACATTCCAACGGCAACTGCCAAAGTAAGCTAAGGTGTTATTGCCAACTATTGGGAAATTCAGAGACCCTTGGCCTGACTTCACAGGGATTGTTGTTGTCAGATTTTCACCAAAGTAACTGGATATCTTGCTTCATGAATGTGCAGGACAAGAACAAATAACTTCAAAAACCTCTTCTGTTGTTAGACCAAGGGTGTGAAGCTGTTCCTGTACCCTTTACTGCGCTCTGTTCTGTTCAAGGTCTTTTCACATTACAAAAAATAACAAACATGACGTAGCCCAGTTATCTGATCTTATTGGATCTGAATGAAGCAAAACAAAACAGGTGAACATGCCTTCAAATGGATGAAACAGCCCAACAGTCACGTAAAAACAAAGCATAATTCTACTTAATGTATTCATGTTGTCCCAACACAAATCAATTAAGGTATTACTTAACAAATTAAGGTGAATTAAATATAAAACAATTAAGTTGTCCAAAAAAAATCTCAAGATTTGTGTTGTTTCAGCTCCTTTTAAATAAGTTAATAAGCAGCAATATCATTTTTTTTAGTGTTTAGGCAAGATGACCAACTAATAGATGAACAGTAATCAGTTTAGTGATGTTTTCATAAGGAATAACTGATGATTATTATTTTCTAATAAATAACCGTAGTCAATTATGACTCTATTTGACACAAACAGACACCAAACGGCGCAATCTCATAGAAAAGACATGATGCGAAAAGGTGGGCTTCTTGTCGAGAGCTTGATCCCCTCCGAGTCTTTAAAATCTCTCTGTACATATTAAGATATGCCTGTACTAGCAGTGCTACTCGAATCTCATGTACGAATCTCAAGTCAGAATTATTAGCCCCCCTGTTTGTTTATTTTTTCCCCAATTTCTGTTTAACGGAGAGAAGATTTTCTCAACACATTTCTAAACATAATAGTTTTAATAACTCATCTCTAATAACTGATTTATTTTATCTTTGTCATGAAGACAGTAAATAATATTTTACTAGATATTTTTCAAGACACTTCTATACAGCTTAAAGTGACATTTAAAGGCTCATAAAAAAGACATGGTGCGAAAAGGTGGGCTTCTCGTCCAGAGTGTGATCCCCTCAGAGTCTTTGAAATCTCTCTGTATATGTTAGGACATGCCTGTACCAGCTCTGCTACTTGAATCTCCAGTGTATTCATCTGGCTAGTGCTGTCCTTATGGTTTTTATTGTTATTGCGGCCAGCCTAATGCACGCCTGTGCAATAATCATGCTGTCTAATCAGCATCTTAATATGTACAGGAAGGGTATAGAAAGTAGACTGAACAAGCAGCAAAATCATTATTTGAGTGTACATGATTTAGGCATGATGATCATTTAATAGATGAGCAGTAATCAGTTTAATGATGTTTTCATAAGGAATAACTGGTGATTATTATTATCTAATAAATAACAGTAGTCAATTATTATTATTATTATTATTATTATTATTACTCTATTTGACTCGGACAGACATCGAACGGCGCCACCAGAGTCCGCAATCTCATAGAAAAGACATGGTGTGAAAAGGAGGGTTTCTCGTCTAGAGCGTGATCCCCTCAGAGTCTTTAAAATCTCTCTGTTTGTGTTAGGATATGCCTGTACCAACTACTCGAATCTCCAGGTCATTCATCCAGCTAGTGTTGTTGTTATGGTTATTATTGTTATTGCGGCCAGCCTAAGTCACATCTGTGCAATAATCATGCTGTCCAATTAGCATCTTGATATGTACAGGAAGAGTACAGAAAGTAGTTTGAACAAGCAGCAAAATAATTTTTTCTAGTGTACATAATTTAGGCAAGGTGACCAACAAATAAATGAGCAGTAATAAGTTTAGTAATGTTTTCATAAGGAATAACTGACGATTATTATTATTTAATAAATAACCGATAATGCTTAGACACTCTTCAGATGTTTTATTTCCAAGACATTTGCCAGGTTTTTGTCTTCAAACTGCTCCTGTGTTTAGAACTAGTTTGTCACGCATATCATTCAAAACCTTCTGTCTTGTTTTGATGTGATTTTTGAAAATTGTAGGTTGTGAAGTAACTGAAATCATTCGGCGTATAGTGATACAGAACTGAAATATGTTTAAAACCTGTCCGGAATTACTTTAGTTTTGTGTTTACCTGAAAATGATTGCACACCTTAGAACACTGTAAAAAAGTCTGCAATTCAACGCATATTGTCCCAACACAAATCGATTAAGATAACTTAATTGTTTTTACAAATTTAAGTGAATTGAACATAAAACAATTAAGTTGTGCCCAAAAAACTGAAGAATTGGGTTGATTCAGCTCATTTTAAATAAGTACTTTGAAGAAGCAACAAGTGAATATTCATCAGCCAAAAAGAATTAAGCATGGGTCTTCTATGCTAAATAAAGATTATTATTATTATTTTAATTAAACAAATGTCTTCTTAAAGTAATATCATTAGTTGATGTATCCTGTGTCCTACATCTAATTATCGTAAAAATACACACGTATACAGGGCTTTACATTAACACCCGCCAACCCGCCAAATGCAGGTAGATTTCAGCGGTGGCGGGTAAGACAGACACTCTCACTAGCCACTTTGGCTGGTTGAAGATCATTTTTAAATGACAGTTTTCTTAAAAGCAGGGTTCGACAATAATGCCCAATATGTGTGCAAATGTCATCTTAGAATCGAGAAGCAGCATGACCAACAAAATTAGCGTTCGGGCGAGCAAAAAAAAGCAGGTGAATACCGAATGAGAGGATGATCACTCGGATGCGGATGTGATGTGATGCACGCGACTGTTTAAAAAGCATGCGCGCTCCCGTTTCCTGGCGCAAAGCAACCGTGCCTGGAAATGCAACTGCTGCGATCGGTTCTCTCTGAAATAGACTGGACAAAAAGTGATGCACGTGCACCCACAATCCTGCTGCTTCCAAAAGCTCCGGATGTTTTTAAAATATGTCTTTTTGTAAGCATCAGCGGTTGCCGGATTTGTTTTAACTATTCTTTAAACAAAACAGATTATGGGCCTAACGTTATCCATGTGATCATCCTTTCATTATCGCACATGGTGTTTTTCACCTGCTTTCTTTTGCTTACAGTTATTTTTGTTATTATGGTTTAAGTATCATTTTTACAATAACATTGCTTTAATAGGAGATTAACTCTCCATGTGTGTGTAGTTAACTGGTGATCTGAGAGACCTTTAGCCTAGACAGACTAGGCTACGGTGCATAGTTTTAGATACATGGCAATAATTATTTTTTAAATATATATTTTTTAAATAAAGGTTTTGTTGAATAAAAGAGCATGTATAAGCCTATATTTTGCATGTTTTGAAATATTATTTAACATTTGTGGCTAAGAAATAATTATTTATTTATTTTTGGTGTGGTCAGAGATAAATTTGGTAAATCCTTAGTGTTGAGCCCTGAAAAGTCCTGTGAAATAAAAACGAATTTCAATGCGACACTATGAAACCACAACCCATGTGCTCATGCACATTAAATACGTTTATACACCAAAAAAAAGTGAAATGAATGAGTCATGTGGACATAACACAAAGTCTAAATCAAAGTCTAAATACAAAGTTAGCCTGAGCTCTACTATAAAAGATCTGGGTGTCATATTAGACAGCAGTTTAACTTTTAAAAATCATATATCCCATGTCACAAAAACTGCTTTCTTTCATCTGAGAAATATCGCTAAATTGCGAAGTATGCTATCCATATCAGATGCAGAAAAGCTAGTTCATGCTTTCATGACTTCTAGGTTGGACTACTGTAATGCTTTGTTTGCTGGCTGATCATTATAGGTTATGATCATATTACCCCAATTTTATCCTCCTTACACTGGCTGCCTGTTAAGTTTCGTATTGAATTTAAAATATTACTCCTTACCTATAAAGCTTTAAATAATCTAGCTCCTGTTTATCTAACCAACCTCCTGTCTCACTACAATCAAACCCGCTCTTTACGATCTCAAAACTCAGGGCTTCTGGTAGTACCTAGAATATCAAAGTCGAGTAAAGGAGGTCGAGCCTTCTCATTTATGGCCCCTAAACTCTGGAATAGCCTTCCTGATAATGTCCGAGGCTCAGACACACTCTCACTCTTCAAAACTAGATTAAAGACCTATCTTTTTAGCAAAGCATACACTCAATGCATTACATAGCGGTATGATGCATGATGTGCCCCACGCAGCATTTTGCTTCTTGTTTTTATACACTATGAACAGCAGCTACGCTAATTATTCTCCTTATTCTGTATTTCCACCTGGGGGTACTCATCTTGAGGCCCTCAGACTATGCAGCGCCACTGATGCGATCCAAGACCAGCGACGAGATGATCCCAAGGTTTTCTGGACCAGGCCGTATCCTGCTGTGGTGGTCATCGTGGAGTGAGAGCATGAGACTGATTCCTGTGATGCTCCAAGGACAGACGAGTCTTCGCCGAGGTCCACCGTGCTGCGCCTAGACTGCAGCTCTGCACAAGACGCTTGGCCATAGGGGAAATGGTCGTGCCCAACTGAGCCTGGTTTCTCTCGAGGTTTTTTAAATCTTCGCTTTCGCCAATTGGTGAAGTTTTTTTTTCCTCGCCGCTGTCGCCACTGGCTTGCATGGTTCGGGATCTGTAGAGCTGCGCATCGATGGATTTGCTCTTCAGTGTTTGGACTCTCAGTAGTGATTAACCCACACTGAACTGAGCTAAACTGAACTGAACGTAATCTCTGAAAATTGCAATGACACTGTTTCTATTCACTATAATCTTCCATGTGAAGCTGCTTTGACACAATCTACATTGTATAAGAGCTATACAAATAAAGATGAATTGAATTGAATTGAATTGAATTGAATTAAATTTAGCACGTCAAAGTCAAATTTATGCAGATAAAATATATTTTCCCAACAACAAAATTGTGGCTAGTGAAAACGGTGAGTGAAAACTACTAGCCACAGTGGCTGGTGATCAAAAAAGTTAATGTCAAGCCCTGCACGTATATGATAACATGATAATTTACACATTTGCATATGCCTCAAAGTACACTGAAGTACATCATGAGACATGCATTACCCGCATTACTTCAACTAATGGCTGGATTTAATGCCTTGGGAGATGTTTAATAACACTATTCCTGTGGTTTTGCTCCACGTTTTTAGTAACGCTGATTCATCGGTTAAGGGATTTCAAGATCATGACTCACAATCCATGTCAGGTACAGATGTTTGTGGATAGATTAAGTGGACTTTATTTCAGATTTACACCTAGAGATCTCAGATGATACAAATGCTTCTTGCTACAAATGCTGCAATTTTGCTTTGTCTACATAATAATTAAGAATTTTATCATTTACAGCATTTATTCACTATGAAATTGTCCATGTTTTCAGACCTTACATATTAGGAAAATGTATAATTAACCAAACATACAGCATATGTAAAATACGTATATGTACAAATATTTAGTATCTGAATGCATGGAACATTTTTATTTTAAATGAACAACAAATGAACATAAACAAATGCTTTATATGATAATATTCTTAAGTGACATTGTGAAAACATAGTCAGTTTGTTTTCCTCAATTTTGTTAAAAGCACATGTCTATTAATGTAAAAAAAAACTGATTATATATAAACTCAAAGTTTTGGAACAACTTGAAAGTGAGAAAACAGTGAGTAAATCATAATATTATCAATAATGCCATTATTAATATACAGCTTGAGGAAAAAACAAGACAACTTTAAAGTTATCAGCTTTTTCGCTGTATTTATTCTTAAATGTTTAATCTCTATTAATTCTAATAATCTTCAATTATTTACTTGAAGAAGAAGAAGAAGAATGTTAGAAACTGATAACCACTAAAGAATACTACAAGAAGATATTTTGAATAGTGTAATCATTGAAAAATGTAACCATTAACTTCCACAGTATTTGTTTTTCCTACTATGGAAGTCAATGGTTACAAGTTTCCAACCTTTTTCAAAACATCTCCTTTTCTGTTCAAGAGAAGAAACTCTTTTTTTTTTTTTTCCTTTTTTTTTGGGTGAAAGTGAAGGAAGAGTAAACAATGACAGAAGTTTTAGTTTTGGGTGAACTATCCCTTTAAATGTTACAATTTCAGGTTTTTTTTTTTACTTTACCTAATTAGGCTTATAGGTGGCACATGTTGGTAGGTTTCTAATTGCTATTTTAAAAAGTGTACATTCCTGATTTCCACAATGACGCACCAAGCATGTCACAAGACACTTAGCAGTCATGGTGGAGTTCATTATACTTTTAAGTGCATGCAAAAGCCAAATATAGCCTAGTATGTTTAGCATTCACTGTAAAAAAAAAAAAAAAAAAAAAAAACGCTGTGATCCACACAATCAATTTGTGTTGAGACAACATCAAGGAATTAAATTAACTTATTAGTTTTTACAAATTTAAGTTGATTGAACAAAACAATTGTTGTCCCAAAACAAACTCCAGGATTGTGTTGTTTCACCTCATTTTACCCTCTATAGGGCATCGTCATTTATAAATGACACTAAGAAAATTCAATTTTCAAAACCACTAATGATATTTAACCAATAAATTTAAATCTAAGTAATGTCACATGACATCTCCTTTAGCCAATAAAACTAAAAGACAGTTGCCATTTGCTTTACATAATTAGAAAACAGGAACTAAATGAGACATCAGCACACATTAGGTGACATGCTCTAAAGGCAAGATGGTGAGTTCATTTTTAACTATAAAATCATAACCAAAAAATGTATTGTACATTTTAGGTGCTCTAAAGTTTTGTGTACTTTTTGTGTACTTTTTTATCCACATTTTAGAAAAACAATAACTCAAAAACACAAAAATCTGTGCGTCATCTAAAAATGACAAAGTCCGTTTAGGGATACATATTTTCTGTGTAGCTGTCAATGTTGTTCAGTACTATGAGGCAGTGTAATAGTTTTTATGTCTGTGTTCTAGGTTGATGTAAGTAAGTTTTAGTTAGTTAGTTAGTTAGTTAGTTAGTTAGTTAAACTACTGTTATTGAAAAAGACATTTACACTACTTTGTGAAAAGACATTGTTACACTACTGTTTTTGAAACAAATTTATATTTCTAAAATACTGTTTTTCTTTTTACATGTTTCTTAAAAACTAAGACAGTGATTGACTTCTTTCTAGAGAGGGAAAATGTATTTGTGTCAGTGGCGGATTTAAACATGGGCAATATGGGCGATAGCCCAGGGCGGCATCTTGCTGGGGGGCGGCACGGGAAGATGGTGCAAAAAAAAAAAAAAGGCCCAGCTTTGACATTCGATTTACTTTATACAGGTGTATTAATTTAGAGTAGTACTCCCAGAATAAAGACGTTAGGAGACACTCACATTTGGCGTCTTTTGCATGCGCAAGTTTGTTATTCTCTATGTGCAACCGAAACAGCGCTGGTGAAAGCAAACTGACTCATGCGCGCAGATAACCATTCCCGCAAGCCTCACGTGCTGCTCTGCTCTCGGTGTGAATACCGGTTGTTTACATGCATGTTGATAAAATACCTGCCTTTGCGCTGTGAAACTGGAGTAACGTTTATGCAGAGGCGTCGGCACGCAGCGAGCTTTGCAAGTCGACAAAACTAAAGTTATAATATGACAATGATCTTATTTTCACTAAGCATGGCTATGAAGCAGAAAGTAGAGATGTTGAATCAGGGAGGTAAGACTTAATAACATTAATTCTCGGCCATGAGTTGGGTCTAAGACAACAGATAATTACATAAAACTTTTTTTTTTGTATTCTATAGAATTGTCATTAATATTCAAGCAAAAGATTTCTTAAGTGATCTTTGCATATCACTCCAGTGTCTTTACATTTTTCCAGTTACATTTAGCACTGATTTCTGTTATTTATTTAGAAAAATAATTGTATAATAATAATAATTAGTTTATTTATTTCTATTGAAGTAAATTTCTAAAAGTATATATATATATATATATATATATATATATATATATATATATAAGATATAATTGATTACTTTTGACCAATTGATGAATTGATAAAGAAAGGTCCAGATGTAGTGAAATATTAGTAACGTTTCAGTTTGTTTGTATGCTGTCTGAATTGTTTGATTGAGACAATTACATTTGTTCCAATTTAAGCAATAAAAAGTCAACGACATACTTTCTATATGGTTCTAGTTTTTGTTTTTTGTTTTTCAGGGGGTGGAGGGGGGAATAGTTGGATTTGGGGTGGTTCGCCCAGGGTGCCGTTTAAACTAGAACCGCCACTGGAATGTGTAAAGTTTTGGACACGTTTCCAAAAATTAATTACTCTAATGGGACAAAGTCAGTTATAAATGACGGCAAATTAAAACAAAGGTCAAAGGTCAGATGTACAAAACAAATTATGGAAAATTATTTTAGCCATAAATACTCTAGAAATGAAAAGTAGTGATTTTTTTTTTTTAGACGTGACTTAAGATGTTAAATAAGTACTTTGAACAAACAGAAAACATATTTTTTTGTGTACTTCAATGTAACTAAGTAAATTGCCTATTTTATTTTTTGATTAAAAGTCGTACAACAACAGCACACTTCTTTCTTTGAAACTTGGAAGCTTAAAGTTGAGGACTTGCAGCTTGACTCAGGACTTGACACTTGAATGCAAACACTCGAGATTTGACTTGGGACTTGAACGCAAAGACTTAAAACTTACTTGCGACATGGTCACACCTCTAAATTCTTTTGCCACCACAGAAAATTACGAGAAGTGTAAACTGTGTCATCCAAGCTTGTCATCATAGTGTCACCTAGCATCTCTGCTAGCATCATATGCTTACTGCTACTAGCGCGTGCTAACTCAAAACACCATATGGCAGCATGCAAAACAAAGTGTGCTTGCCTGAGCTTGAAGAAGGCTCTTTTTTTTGTCTCAGTGACACTTTGATCCGTCTCTGCCAACTCAGACCACCTTGATTGAAGAGCGGGGGTCAAAGCATGGTCACATGGCCGTTCCTCACAGAGTTTGGATGTAGATCCCTTTTCTGCTTCTTTATCCATGGTCCACAGCGGCTTTAGTCCTCGCAACACACAATGATGGGTTTCTAGAAACAGGCCAAAACAGGGTTATAAAGCTGGACCGACCAGAGATACGCTTTTGCATGTTGAGAGAGTCTCCAGTGGAAGGCCGGAGAACAGTTTGCACATTTCTGTGTGTAAGAAGGCCTGAGCTTAGCAACAGCTTTGTGCTCTGCAAAAAAATCTACCAGTAAGAAACGTTTTCATGAATTAAACATGCGGAACACAAGGTGCTAGAAATGTCCAAACATTATTTACTGATGCTGGGTTATATAACCTAAGACAAAAAAGGCACACTAATGAAGCTGACATCCTGCCAGGGGCTCAGGGACAAAATAATAATAGAATGAAAAGACCCTGATGGATCCGTTTAGCTCTGGAACATCCCACTGGAGAGATACATCCTCTCATTTATTAATACACTGTTCAAAAAAAATTGAAAAATTAAGGGTTTTTGAAAGATGTGACTTTTCAAAGGCCTCAACAAGGTTGCATTTATTTAATCAAATTACAGATGGAAAAAAACAGTAATATTGTTATTATTATTATTATTATTAAAATTATTATAATTTAATACAACTATATTGTACAAGCACAAATCAGAAAATGTTGGGACAGTATGGAAAATGCAAATAAAAAAAGAATGTAGTGATTTCTAAATTTACTTTGACTTATATTTCATTTTAGACAATACAACAAACATTATTTTGTGTGTTCCTCATGATTTTCATAGTATTTTTTTTTCCTTTGCCAAGGGCACTAACACAACCATCACCATTTCTCCCAAAAAACTGATTCATCTGACCAAAGTACACATTTGCACTGTGTGATGGTTCATTTCATGCCTCGGAGCCCAGAGACATCGACAGCGCTTGTGGACACTGTTAACATAGGGCTTCCTTTTGGCACAGTACAGTTTTAAGTGGCATTTGTGGATGTAACCACATACTGTATTGTGGTACTTGACAAAGGTTTGCCAAAGTAGTCCTAAGCCCATGTGATGGTATCGCTTATAGATGAATAACGATTTTTGACGCCTGAGGGATCGGAGATCACGATTGTTCAGCTTAAAATTCCTCTCAAGATTCCTTGAATCTTTTAATTGTTATTCACTGTTGATGGTGAAATATACAAATGTCTTCCTATCTTTCTTTGAGGAACATTGTTTTAAATATTTCAATAATTTTCTCACGCATTAGTTGACAAACTGCCAATCCTCAGCCCATCTGTGCTCCTAAAGGACTAGACCTTTCTTCGATGTACCTATGGTAAAATTAAATTAAGGGTTTTTGAAAGAAGTGACTTCTTTAAATGCCTCAATAAGGCTGCATTTATTTAATCAAATTACAGTTGGAAAAAAACAATAATATTGTGAAAAATTATTATTAAAATTATTATCGTTTAATATAACTCTATTGTACATCCACAAATCAGAAAACGTTGGGACAGTATGGAAAATGCAACAAAAAAAATGTAGTGATTTCTAAATTTACTTTGACTTATATTTCATTTCAGACAATACAACAAACATTATTTTTTGTGTTCCTCATGATTCTCATAGTTTTTTTTTTTTTGTTGCTGTTTTTTTCACTCTCAGATGTTCATCTTTGTTGTGAAATTGTCCAGTACGGTGCGTTCTGTCCAGTTTGATCTGTCCGTCCTTTGCGTTCATAGTCACGTACTTCAGTGCCCTCTTTGAGGCAGACGATTTTAATATTCTGACGCCGACTTCTATTTTCAAGGTCTTCTATATGTTCGAGTGCTTTCTGCAGAGATGTCTTGATAGATCTGAGGCACGTTGAGCTGTTAACTTGATTATCCTCGACGTCTGATATTCTCTACTCGGCCTCAATGACTCTCTTGATCATACTATTTTGCCTGATATCTCGAAAATTAGATTGCGTATCGCCTGTAACTTCTTTTCGAGAACAATCGACACCTTTTCAACTATACAGTTAACTGGGTCATCCGATAATGTAGTTTCGCTAGAAACAGCTGGGCCCGGATTATCGTCATCTTGCTCAGCAATAGTGCTCTTGTTTTGGCGTTTATTTCTTCTAGCTTGTTTATTAGTCGAATCTGATTGCGACCGAAAGGCATTAAGATACATCTTTATCACTTTCTCCTCAATTCTGTGCACTCATTAAGCAATTAGGACGACTGTTTAGCAAAAGATTCAGCTATATGGCGAGTACCTCTTTCAGACACGTCTTGTCGCTCTCAAAGCATCATGTGATTGTTGTTTTTTTTATTAAACACGCATTTCAATTTTGTTTCTTGCAACACATTTCAAAAAAAAGTTGGAACAGTAACACATTTACCACTTTGTAATGTTGCCATTACTTTTCACAACACTTAAAAGACGTTTAGGGACTGAAGACACCAAGTGACGAAATGTTTCAGGTGTAATTTTGTCCCACTCTTCCGCAAACAAGTGGACAACAGTATGGGGCCTTCGTTGGTGCATTTTGCGCTTCAAAATGCGCCACACATTCTCTATTGGAGACTGGTCAGGACGGCAAGCAGGCCAGTCAAGTACCTGTATCCTCTTCCTCCGCAGCCAGAACTTTGACTTTCAAGTGGTTGTGCATTGTCTTGTTGAAATATGCATGGGTGTCCCTGGAAAAGCAGGCAGCATATTGTGCTCCAAAATTATATGTACATTTTAGCACTAATGGTGCCATCACAGAAGTGCAAGTTACCTTTGCCAAGGGCACTGGCACAACCTCACCATTTCTCCCAAAAAAATACCTGAAATACTGATTCATCTGACCACAGTACACATTTCCATTGTGTGATGGTTCATTTCAGAGTGCAGCGATATCGACAGCACATGTGGATACTGTTAACACAGGGCTTCCTTTTGGCACAGTACAGTTTTGACTGGCATTTTTGGATGTAACTACACATTGTAGGACCTGACAATGGTTTGAAAAAGTAGTGCTGAGCCCATGTGGTGATATCGCTTATAGATGAATAATTTTTGATTTAGTGAGGGGTCGGAGATCACTGGTGTTGATCTTGAAATTCTTGAAATTCATCCAGATTCCTTAAATCTTTTAATTATGTTATGCATGTTGAAGGTGAAATATCCAAATGTCTTCCTATTTTTCTTTAAGGAACATTGTTTCAAACATTTCAATAATTTTCTCACGCATTTGTTGGCAAACTGGCGATCCTCTGCCCATCTTTGCTCCTAAAGGACTAGACCTTTCTTGGATGCTGCTTTTGTACCAAATCATAATTGCAATCACCCGTTAACATCACCCGTTTCATATCACATCATTATTTAGCCAATTTACCTGATTACTAGGCTTAACTTGCTCTTGTCCCAACTTTTTTTGGAATGTGTTGCAGGCCTGAATGGATAGGATGTATATTTACAAATTAAATGAAGTGCATGAAATATTTTGTGTTCATATTGTATATCTGTAATAAAAAAGTCAAAGTAAATTAGGAAATCACTACTTCCTTTTTTTATTTGCATTTTCCACACTCTCCCAAAAATTTTCTGATTTTAATATGAATTCAAATGATGACATTTGCCATCAAGTGACAGCATAATTGAATTTTCAGAAGGCATTACTGTAGTCTTCCGTGTTACTTAATCCTTCAGTTGTCATTCTATTATGTTACATGCTTATTTAGTGCTCAGTTATTTAACTTGTACAATGTTAACAATTGTTGATGCTGAAAACATTTTGTGCTGCTTAATATATTCAAAGAAACAGTAACACTGTTTTCAAGATTCTTTGAGAGATAAAAATTAAATGAATAGCATTTATTGAGACATGCCACAATATATGCATTATATATAAACATCAGATGCTGGTCAGCTGTGAAACATTACAGTGGAAATCAATAATATTGACTGTGTGTAGTGCATATGATCTTCAAATTACTGTAAAACAAAAAAATTCTTGCTTTGTTATTGCAGTTGAGGCATGTAAACCTGCCCTCTGGTTTCATTGTCTGATCCTTCTTTTTTGAATGTGGCAGCTTTGATGTATCACCAAGGGTTATTTCGCTGTTATTGAATTTGTGAGAAATCCCAGCACAGTCCTCGACAGGAAATTAAAAAACAGGTACCCACAGGAATTGTCAGCTCAAAGAATTTTGTAAAACATGGCAACTTCATGGAAAAACATCAGAATGGATCATCCATTGATGAGTTTTCTTGTCACGGTCAAATACAGTACAGTATAGCTCTCATGCAACATGACTGACTGGAGTGTTCAGGAAATAATGTATGAATAAAGGGGATTCAGTGGGCCCTCTAGCAAAAATGCCTTATTTATTATAAACATTATAAAACAGGCTGGCCATATCGTGCCTATACAGCATCTTATTTGAAAATTTGACAAAAACATCATCATATGCGACATGTCCTGACTTAATTCTGCATTCAACCCTGCACAAAACAAGAAACTCTCTCACCTCCAAGTTGAAAATAACCACTGGAACTGAGCTTGAGGCTAAACACTGGAAAAACTGGGCAAATGGAACTTCATTCATAAGAAAATGAGAAAAAGTCACAATGTGTAAACTTATTTTTTACTTTTGAGTGGCTGTTTTAGAGCTAAAACGCTCATTTGAGTTGCTAAGTATTTGATAAAGAATGCATTAGTACTTCTGGCACTGTTTGGCTTTCATTAGGTATGCATGCTTAGAATGCACTATAGGACTGCCAAAATATTAGGACAGCTAGTGATTTGCTGGATATTTGGTGGAGGCTGCTGAAACATTCTTTAAAGCTATATGGGTGGGCAGTTTGAGCAAAATTCAGTTAAATAGGTAGTTATTCAGGAAATCAAGAAAATGGGATATAATAAACATATATTTCAGAACTGAAAAATTTTCACCTTATTTCTTTTATTTGGACCTTGTAAATATAGAAAATATATTGGCTTTTTATGATATTTTCAAACTCCTTATGGCTGAGCTGATGCAGATATCTTTTCAGTTTGTGTTTTTGAGAAGTGTTCATTTATAGGTAAATTTACAGAAAATGTTTATTCCGCCATAAGTGTTAGCTTCACAATAATAATTCATTTAAAAATAATAATTTAAAATCTGTCAATTTTTTTACTGTAGGTATACTATTGAAGGACTGAAAATGTCCACTTTTTTACTGTTTACCCTTAAAAACACAGAAAATAAGTTTTTTATATTAAAAAAACCCTTAAATTAACAGAAATTGTTTCATGTTTTTACAGTAGTTATACAGTCAAAAATCTGATTTTTTTTATGTGGACACACTGTCAATTAAAAGAAATGTTCTGTTTTTAATTTACGGTAAAAAGTCTGTATAATGAGCTGCCAGTACTTTTTCAGTTGTTTCACAGAATTGTTTTTTTAGAATGTACAGTAATTGATGCCTTGTTTTTAGACAGAACTAACTTTTCTTTCATTTTTATTAGTGTAACACTGTAGCCATGTGTAAATTTCTAAACAGAGCAGGCACTAGGACCCAGCTGCTTGAGTGAGATTTTAAAAAAAAAATAATTTATAATAATAAGTCAATTAATAAGTCAATCCTCTTTTTCATATATTCTGACCAATATGTCAAATAAAGTCTATGAGATAACATCATGTTATTTGTGTATTTTGCTTTCGTTTTACTAGTCTATGGTTTCAGTCACGTTATACCAGCTGGGCATGTTGAAAGGTTTAGTCGGCAGAGGATGTAGAACTACAGAATTGACTGTTTAACATCCTGTAAGATATTGTACACAGTGCATGTATTTGAGTTTTGTTTGAGTGTTTTTGAGTGTTTTCTTTGAGCAGGTAAAATTGAAGGTACAGTTCATATATCTGACTTCTATTAAAGGACAAGATTGTATTACAAATACATGTAAAATGTTATACTTATGAATCATTATACATTTTAATACAGTAATTTTTGTGCTGTGAAGTAAAATATAAAATTGTTTAGGGAAAGCATTGTCAATGCATCGTGATGCACAGAGATATCGAATTGAACCAAATCAATGGCATGATAATCGTAAACGAACTGAACCGTGAGACCAGTGTAGGTTCACATCTCTAACTCACATTCACAGTTTTAAGCCACTAATCCAAAACAGTTCATTTAAATAACAGGTCAAATTTAACCTCAGATTGCTGACCTGTTCTTATGAGCTCAGACTCGCACACAATGCACATGAGTAAAGCCGCAGTCACACTGCCCTTTTCACAGCATTGACTTCCATTCAAACATGTGCGAACGCAGCGGACTGGAAACGCAAGCTCGTGCGACACATTTTGCATGTCGCTGCATTCCAAAGTTTGGTGTGAGACTAACAGAAGATCAAAATGTGACCACTTGGTATTTAAAATATGGATCAACCATTCTGTTTATCGGTGTTGCATCATCTTGTTTTATCCCTCACCTTTTTGCAGCACTGCCCGACAGAATTTCGCATGCTCAAACTCTAGTGTGACTGCAGCTTTAGCCACGCCCACTTGCTATTTACATGTCGCGGTATACACAGAGTTACAAAAATTAATTATGGTTGACAATTTATTTTACACACTCTCAGAAATCAAGGTACGCGAGCTGTCACTGGGTGGTACCTTTTCAAAAGGTACAAATTTGTACCTAAAAGGTCCATATTAATACATCATGGGTTCATATTAGAACCTAAAAAATACATAAGTGTTCCTCTTAAAATTTTTAGGTACTAATATATACTTTTGAGGTACCAATATGAACCCTGGTTCATACCCTGAATGGTACAAATGTGTACCTTTTGAAAAGGTACCACCCCAGCTCACATGCAGAAACTATATCTATTCCATCACACTACACTACACTATAAATAGCCATAAAGTCTCGTCTTTATCCATGCACTGTTGAGCCAAAATGCAATATACACTACACTGTCTAAATATTAGGACAGCTAATGATTTGTTAAATATTTAGTAGATGCTCCTAAAAATGTTCTTTATATCCATCATAAATAGTCTCCACACCTCATAATCCTTGTCTGCACCACTGGTCTTTTACTGTCAAAATGTGTGTGTCTTCAATTTGTGTCACCTCTCATCCCCTATAAGAAATGCGTGCATTCATTCAACACATCTTATGAAGGGCAGATGAGAGAGAGCATGTGCCTTCTTATGTGGTATAAATGCGCTGCAGCAGTTTGTCCTGACACATGGTAACATGTCACAATAAAACTGATAAAAGAAGGACCTCTGCTGGAAGCTCCGCACTTTCTGTCCGCATCTTGACGGACCTTTAAAATAAAGGAACAGGGAGTAGCTTCAGGACATTCTTGACTGGGACATCACGAACCAACGAGACGACACCAAACAACGTATGAGAAATGAAAAACACGTGACATGGTCCACTGTGATGTTTGCGAGATCTCACATTTTGCTGCGTGCCAGATCTCAGAACTTCATTTAACTGTTCTCATATGAGATCAAAACATTTGGCCAATACTCGACAAGTTTTAGAAATCAAATCGACTTTCCAGTAACAGCTTATTTCAATTTGAGAGCAGATCATATTTAGCGCAGCGATGTTTAGCATAGGCATATTAGCACAACCTGTGTTTTCAACGCTTAATGCTAAATCTGGCTATCAAAGGGTGCTGTTTCACTGTTGAAACAGTTCAAGGCCTCCAAACGCTACAGAGAAGCCAGATGTCTGTGTCTCTGAGTGACAATCTTCTAACAGCGCTGCTTTATTTTCATTAATTTGCGGAGCTGTTTTGTCTTGGTTCTTGCGCACAAGCTATTTCGCTTTTGTCAGCAGTTTAGCTAATACAAGCTATGTGCGAGAGTGGTAGAAACGTGGAGCTCCAGAGACAAATATGCTCAAAGCTGCGACTGTATTTAAGCAGAACTACCTTGATTATAATCTCAAGAGATGGGAATTGCATGGGAAGACGATCCGCTCTCTGAAATGAGACTAAAATTACACCTTTGTCCAAAGGCACAACAGTGAGGAGGGTTAGCGTCTTATGCTATTGTCCAAAACATCACTTTAAAGTGTAGACATGTCATCGGGATGCAATGAAAACGTGGAATTTAGTGTGATCCCACACAACCATGTGTGGGGTTCCTCCGCCGTTGGAAATTGCGAGTTAAATATGTTTTGTCCTCTAAGGATGCAGCCAGTGCATAATTAACATTCCCTGGCTGTTTACAGTTGATTATTTAACTCCGTGGTTTTCCCTGGGAGCTGGTGATTATGCTGCTGCTCGACTACTAATAAAGAAATCCCTTTGAAAGTCAAGGCTCATATCAGGGAGATTTGGCGAAGAGGAACCAGTTATTAAGAGAGACAGCAAAAAAAAAAAGAAGAAAAAAATCAGGATCATCTTCACATTCAGCTTAGTGCAGTGAAGCTAAAATGATTATCTGCAGAGCAGGATAAGATAAGACATTAAATTGCACCACAAGAAGGTTTTTGTGAACTGTTTGTAAGTCCGTTATCAGTTGTGTTAATGTGTAAAAGTATGGACATGAAAGTATAGGTGATTTTAAATACAGATAGATAGATAGATAGATAGATAGATAGATAGATAGATAGATAGATAGATAGATAGATAGATAGATAGATAGATAGATAGATAGATAGATAGATAGATAGATAGATAGATAGATAGATAGACAGACAGACAGACAGACAGACAGACAGACAGACAGACAGACAGACAGAGACAGACAGACAGACAGACAGACAGATCGATCGATAGTCAGACAGAGAGAAGAGATAGATAGACCGACCGATCTACAGACAGACAGACAGACAGATAGACAGACAGATAGACAGCCTTCATATAAACATTGTTTACAGTTTGGTTGAAGTGTGTATGTCAAAGCATTATCACATTCAGATCCAGAAATCTGCAGCTGGACAGCTCGTAGTGTCATGTTTTTTTATTTCTCTCTCTCCCCACAGTCCTGCCACATGAATATACAGGCTTGCTTGCCAGTGTTTACAATTTGATAAGTGCACACAAGTTAAAGGCCTGTGTGCATATCTGCTGGTTGGTATAAAACAAGCAAACCACACACAAAACTAAACAAGCATATATTGCTACTTTTTGCCAGGAACATGCAATTACTTGTAGTTTTCAGATCCAAACACTTCCTCTTTTTACACATTTTCTTTTCCTCTTTGAGAATCCCATTCGGAGAAATAACCACATGTTGCACTGGAAGGGTCTCAAATGTGGTGACGGGAACACAGTTGATGATCTATTAAAATTCCTCTGGGATAATATGGTTGTTATACACGAAAGCCATAAGGATCAGTGTCACTTTTCTTTAAGACATACAGTAAACACTAACTGGACTACTGAACTGTGAGACTTTGTCACTTGGCACTTTACAGTATATTACAACAATCAATGTAACAATCAATTTCAATGTTACTACATCTATTGCTCATACCTACATGCTTTGCAATTTAAGATATTTTAATAATTTTATTTATCAAGGATTCATAAAATTCATTGAGGATGGATGGATGGATTGATGGATGGATGGATGGATGGACGGACGGATGGACAAATTAGATGGATGGATGGATGGATGGATGGACAAAGTAGTTGGATGGATTGATGATGAATGGATGGATGGATGGATAAATGAATGAAAGTAGTCGGAAGGTTAGAAGAACAAAGTAGTTGGATGAATGGATGGATGGTTGAACAAAGTAGTTTGGATGGATGGATGGATGGATGGATGGATGGATGGATGGATGGATGGATGGATGGATGGATGGATGGATGGATGGATGGATGGATGGATGGATGGATGGATGGATGGATGGATGGATGGATGGATGGATGGATGGATGGATGGATGGACAAAGTAGTTGGATGGATGGATGATGAATGGATGGATGGATGGATGAATGAATGAAAGAACAAAGTAGTCGGAAGGATAGAAGAGCAAAGTAGTTGGATGAATGGATGATGGATGAACAAAGTAGTTTGGATGGATGGATGGATGGATGGATAGATGGATGGATGGATGGATGGATGGATGGATGGATGGACAAAGTAGTTGGATGGATGGATGATGGATGGATGGATGGATGAATGAATGAAAGAACAAAGTAGTCGGAAGGATAGAAGAACAAAGTAGTTGGATGAATGGATGGATGAACAAAGTAGTTGGATGAATGGATGGATGAACAAAGTAGTTTGGATGGATGGATGGATGGATGGATGGATGGATGGATGAACAAAGTGGATGGATGGATGGATGGATGGATGGATGGATGGATGGATGGATGGATGGATGGATGGATGGACAAATTAGATGGATGGATGGATGGATGGATGGATGGATGGACAAAGTAGTTGGATGGATGGATGATGAATGGATGGATGGATGAATGAATGAAAGTAGTCGGAAGGATAGAAGAACAAAGTAGTTGGATGAATGGATGGATGGTTGAACAAAGTAGTTTGGATGGATGGATGGATGGATGGACAAAGTAGTTGGATGAATGGATGATGAATGGATGGATGAATGAATGAATGAAAGAACAAAGTAGTCGGAAGGATAGAAGAGCAAAGTAGTTGGATGAATGGATGATGGATGAACAAAGTAGTTTGGATGGATGGATGGATGGATGGATGGATGGATGGATGGATGGATGAACAAAATGGATGGATGGATGTATGGATGAATGAATGGATGAACAAAAGTTGGATGGATGGATGGATGATGGATAGATGAATGAAAGAACAAAGTAGTTGGATGGATGGATGGATGGATGGATGGATGGATGGATGGATGGATGGATGGATGGATGGATGGATGGATGGATGGATGAACAAAGTAGTTGGATGGATGGATGGATGAACAAAGTTGCATGGATGGATGGATGGATAGATGGATGGATGGATGGATGGATGGATGGATGGATGGATGGATGGATGGATGGATGGAAGAACAAAGTTGGATGGATGGGTGATGGATGGATGGATGGACAAAGTAGTTGGATGGATGGATGGATGGATGGATGGATGGATGAACAAATTAGATGGATGGATGGATGGATGGATGGATGGATGGATGGATGTACAAAGTAGTTGGATGGATGGATGGATGGATGGATGGATGAACAAATTAGATGGATGGATGGATGGATGGATGGATGGATGAACAAATTAGATGGATGGATGGATGGATGGATGGATGGATGGATGGATGGATGGATGGATTGAACGATAGAATGTTTGAACAACAGACAGCCAGACATGTTAAAAAGTTAATGGTAAATTATGTTGAATGTTAAAAATTGTTCTTTTTAAAACTAATGAACACAAATTTAGCCAATGTTATAATATTTTTAATAGAAAACCACCTTAGCAGCCACCAAGGATTCCCTAGCAACTCAATAACAAGCTTTACGACAGCAAAACAAAATTTAAAGTAGATTCTAACCTGTTGAAACAAAAATGAGACATTTGTCAATCTGTGATCTTATCACTGCTCATCAAAACCCATAAACAAAAGACAGGAAATGAGGGTTGGTTTGATTTATAGCCAGTGCAGTGAAGGAAAAGTGTGTCCTATTGTTGTGAAGTCACACAGGGACTACAACTCCTGAAAAAACAAGTTCAAAATAGACTAGATCATATCTATACACTGCCGTGTCTCAATTCCAATACATACACAGGATTTGGATTAGCCTTGACCTCTTTTAAGGATGTTTATAGAACAAATCACAATTATTTGACGTGCATCAATGACATTTCCAAGCGTCAACAAGTTCACAGAGGAAGGTTGTTATTAACACAAGCTTGGGTTCAGACGCCACACAATCAAAGCCATTTATGTGAAATCACACTTGGAGAACAGACATGGTTTATTTTTGCCATCTGGCGAAAACGCTGCGCTTTTGATATGACCAACAAAGTAAAAATGCAGCAGACAAATGGAAGCCATTGCGCTCATTGAGTTAATCTACAATGAAGGAATTGCGAATGTATGCATGCTTATGATAAATGTATAGTGCTTACTTTGTTTCTTACTTGCCTTAATTTAACACATCTTTCTATCCATATAATTAACATCAGTTGTTCTATAGTCTCTCTTATCTACAGTGTAAGTGCAATTTAATTAGTGCAGAATGCTGCCATAAGATTGCTTTTAAAAAATAAATAGAGGGATCACACGGCAGCACTGTGGCTCAGTGGTTAGCACTGTTGCCTCACAGCAAGAAGGTCGCTGGTTTGAGTCCCGACTGGGTTAGTTTGCATTTCTGTGTGGAGTTTGCATGTTCTCCTCGTGTTGGCGTGGGTTTCCTTCAGGTGCTCTGATTTCCCCCAGTTCAAAGACAAGCGATTTAGTGAATTGAAGAAACTAAATTGGCCGTAGTGTTTGTGCGTGAATGTGAGAGTGTGTGGGTGTTTCCCAGTATTAGGTTGCAGTTGGAAGGGCATTTGCTGTGTAAAACATATGCTGGATAAGTTGGCGGTTCATTCTGCTGTGATGAACCTTGATGAATAAAGTGATTAAGCTGAAGGAAAATTAATGAAAGAATGAAGAGGGATCACATCACTCCGCACTTTAAGGAACTTCATTGGCTTCCTGTTGAATTTAGAATACTTTTTAAAATCCTATTATTTGTTTTTAAATCTATTCTCTGTCAAGCAACCACGTATCTATATGAACTGCTGCATCACTATACCCGCACAAGAAGTATATGATCTTGTGACCAAACCTTCTTTTAGTCCCGCATTCCAGACTCAATCCCAGAGAGGATTGTGCGTTCTCTGTGATTGGGCCTCAGCTTTGGAATGAGCTGCCAGTGGAAATCAGAATTGCCCAATAGTGTCTGGCTGCAGACTTGCACATGCAAGGGTTGTTTCTCAATTCCAAGAACGCTGGGAACGGACTTGTGTTCTTGTAGAGACTGTTCTTGCCAAGTTACCTCGGAAGAACGAGGGACTGAGGAAACAAAGAACGCGTCCTACAAGAAATGAGATGCTGCGTTCCTCCTGATGGTCACATGATCTTCACGTGTTTTTAATGGAAACTTATTTAAACATTACATCATTTATACAACGTTGTATTGTTTTTATATGTTGCACAATACAAATAAACCTAATTTTGATATTTACATTTCAGCAAATAAACACCCTTAATATGTTTACGCCTTTATAAAGATTTCATGGTACTGTTTACTTTCACAGTCTCATTTAGGGAAACTCCTGAGACAAGTTATATCCCTGAACTTTAATAATAAATCTACATTAAATGCTGCACTTCTCACCTCAGCCGCAATGGCTGCTGGGACTTCAAGCAAATTTTGACTCAAGTCTGCATCGATGCATCCTAGATATCAAGAACACATCCAGGAACTTTCAAGCAACCTCCGTTAATGCGTTCTTTAGTTTTGAAACTGAACTTTGGCAGTTGATGACATTACACGAGAACACAAGGACGCAAAATTGCAGAAGAACGCATATTGAGAAACAGCCATGCATTCTCAAGGAGCTTTCACATATGTAGTCATTCTGAGGTCCCTAGAGACTATGCAGCGCCATTGATGCGATCCAAGACCTGTGAAGAGATGATCCCAAGGTATCCATAATCCTGGACCAGGCCGTATCCCGAGCTGATGCTGTGGTGGTCATGGAGGAATGCATGAGATTGATTCCTGAAAAACCACCGTGACAAACAGTCCTCCCATTGATCCTGTGGGCCAGCCTGACCTTCCGCCGGAGCCCAACATCCTTTCACCTGCAGCTTCTCCACGATGGACGTCCAGCTTCTCCAGCCTCCGGCACCTAGACTGCAGCTCCACACAGGAAGTTTGGCTGGAAGAATAATGGTCGTGCCTAACAGAGCCTAGTCTCTCTCCCCCTCTCTCTAGTTTTTTACCTTCACTTCGTCAATTGGTGAAGTTTTCACTGTCACCACTGGCTTGCTTGGACTTGTGGAGCTGCGCTTCGGTGGATTCGCTCTACAGTGTTTGAACTTTCAGCACTGAAACTTAAACCACACTGCACTAAACTAAACTGAACTCTGGACTTTAGTAGAACTATGTTAAGCTGCTTTGACACGATCTACATTGTGAAAAGCGCTATATAAATAAACATGAATTGAGTTAAATTAAAATGTAGTATGTTTCCTTTGGCCAGACTAAGGACAAAGAAGCATTTTTTTAATGTCGTTTTGGTTCTGTTTCACACCAGACCATCTGTTCTGAATCAAACCCGTTGAAACGAACCAAAAAGCAGTCACATGACAACATCTACATCAGTCGGCTAGACAAATTTTCTGAACTGCATTTTGATTGGTCAGAATTCACGTGTAGGAAGCTCATGTGCGCATCACACAGAAGTAAACAAAGAGCGGAGACATGGCAACCTGCCATAATTGCAGTAAAGTGTCAAAAAAAACTTTTCTGACTATGGCAGCTGGTTTAGTCCAAAAAAGTACTTTTTGCATTAGTTCAAGGTCGGTTCACTTTCTCACCAAGTCCACTGAGACCACCTGTTCGAGAAGGTCTCAGTACGCTTGTTTGGTCTGCTTTTGGTGTGCACCCAAATACAATTTCAGACCTGCCCAAACAAACTGCACCAAAAAGGCAAGCAAACTCTGGTGCATTTTAACCGAACTAAATAAGGCAGATGTGAATGACACGTGGATCCATTAGAGCTAGTGACATCACTGTGATGGGTAGGGTTAGGGGCAGGGTTAGGTGTAAATGTTAAAAGCATGCCTGTCTGAGAATGCATGTCTGAGCGTGCAGGTGCACTTAGCGAGCAATGGCCTCTAGCCTGCCATTTTTAAAAACCCACTTGTTTTCATTGGCCTATTAGGAATTTTATTTAGCTTCTTTTCAAGTCTTATGTGCGTTTCTATTTTTATCTTTTTTTCTATCTCTCCTTTAGCATCTCTTGTTTTTATGATGTTGTAAAGCACTTTGATCTTGTGCCTGCTTTAAATGTGCTATATAAATAAACTTGAACTGTAAAAAGTAATTAGTTGTGATTAAATTGATTATTTTAATTGAAAATGCAATGTGCAGTTGTGGCTTAATGGTTAGGGAGTTGGACTTTCGATTCCCAATCCTGGCAAAAATTAAAAATGGGGAGGGAGGGGGGGGGTGGGGGGGGGGGGGGGGGGGCAACCACACGTTGTTTATCTTCGATACTCAAGCTGAGGTGCCCTTGAGCAAGGCTCCTAACCCCTAATTGCTCCCCAGGCGCTGGAAGCAATAGTTGCCCATTGCTCTGGGTGCAGGCTCACTGTGAGTGTGCGTGTATGCTCATTTGGATGGGTCAAAAGCAGAAGACCAATTTCGAATATGGGTTTATACCAAGCGACAACCTCCCGCTCTCTCTCGTGAAGCAAATACGGAAGTAACTGAAACTGCAATTCATCAAAATTCCGCTAGTCCTGGCACCATAATAGAGCAAGTTTCTATTGAGCCCACTGTTAAAACGGCCAACTTTACAGAAGAAAAAATGGTGTTTACAGCCTGGTACAAAGAACAATTTTGGTTCATATAGCTAATATCACCCTTCATGACAAATGTGAGGAGGGTGAATATTTTTTATAACTCATCCGTTTCGTTTATATTAAGTCTGCATAATTAAGGGCGGGGCCACTTAAGTGACAGCTAGGTCTTGCTGGTCGCCGTCACTTCACCTCAGTTGATTCTGGCTGATTAGCCGCTGAACTCTGCATATACATTGTATTTTTGTTTTATGTGGCTTTACACAGTCAGTTGGTTTATGGAATTATTTCTTACAATTATCAGATGATATGGCATGCTGTTTGCACTTAATTGTGCTCACAAACCATTCACGTGGCCTCCATTTCCCAGGTGAGTGAAATTATATACTTATATACCATCTCTATTAATGTATGTGTTTCATTTAAGATAGTTTGTCATTTATATTTTTCTTTAGACATGTAATGCACTCCAGAATCTGACAGATTGATTAGCTGTAAGCTATAGAACAGTCATCTAAAGCGTTGTCATACATGGTTATGCCTGGATTTCATAAATAGCCTTGCATTTACTAACAAAGACTATATTTTATTAAGTATTTGGAAGTAATTCACGTTTTCCTCCTGTAGAAAAACATCATAAGAGCAATGTTTAGTGAATCAGTGTATTACAACAGTGTTTTTAAAAGTCTAAACACTTTATTGATATAGTGTACAACCAAGCACATGTGGTCAGAACACAAACGAGTCGCAGGTAATGAAGTATTAAGCGTCTCTCCCAAAAAAAAGCCTGTATATGCGAAATGTTAGCAGGCGTCTGTAGCTCCGCCTCTTTGCCCTTGTTTGGTATCCCCCTGTCGGTGCGATGACACGCGAACAAAATGGCGACGGTTGGCCACACCTTTTCTTTTGCGTTTTTCAGAAACCTATGGGTGACGTCACGGATACTACGTCCATATCTTTTACAGTCTATGGTGTATACATGATCTGCTTCATACACAACAATGTAAACACTTCACTTTACATTGAATAAGGCAAAATGATCAATTTTTCTTTTATGTCAAAAAGCTTTAGAAAATCATGTAAAGATCATGATGCATGAAGTTTTTTAATATCCTTCTGCAAATATATCCAAACTTAATTTTTGATTGTGCATTGATATGCATCAAGACAACATTAAAGTCAATTTTATAATTATTTAGATTTTTTTGAACCCTCAGATATTTCAATTGTCATATCTCTGACAGGTATTATCCTATACTAACAAACCACGCATCAATGGAAAGTGTACTCAAATGGTCAAATTTCACACTACTGTATTCATCAGTCAGTATCAGTCAAGCCATCTCTTCCTTTCCAAACAGGCAGTTCTTGGCCATAATAAGTTACAAAGAACCAGACTTTATTAATCTAAGACACACTCCAATCAAACACAATCACTGCTACTTCAAATTTAGCATCATCTCACATCTCACAGCAAAGAGGAAAAATGAATGGGACTTAATACACAACTGTGGCATAAACCCTCGCTCCCTAAGACCACATCCTTTGAAATTCTCGACACCCTTTGATTTGTATAAGTGTTTGGCTCCAAAGCACATATCTTTGAATTTGGGACCAATTTCCCTTTCGTTTAAAAGAGCAATGTTTGACATCAGCAGGCTTTTCTGACAAATACCAGATAATTGTGGAGCATTTTTTACATTTTCTGCAATAAAGGCCAAAAACAAGTCATCAAGTCAGGGTGAATCACGATTATTGACTCATAACCTCCACTTCAGGCAGGATGTGAGCTGCTGGTTAAGTGTGCTGAATGAGAAAGCTTGAGAGAGATTACAGCACACAGTGTGTTCACTTCTTAAACCTCAGTGCATCAAGGATCGAGGTCAGACTTTCCAAAGAGGCATTCTAGATAAGCTGATAACACAGGGAGTAGCTACAGAGTGTGGATAAGACCACCTGTGTGTTTACAGGGGATATCGCAAGGACATGCTGATGTGCCACTTTAAACAGTGTGAGCTTTGCTTGCACTGCCAATTGTTCTTGTGCAACGAGGTGGATGTGATAATTATTGGCTTTACTGAATTACTTTAATGACAGTGTTTTCTATCATGCTTACTTGACTTTTAAAGGACTTTAAAGGTTAAATCAAAATTGACAATGTTTATTTTGCTAGCGCACATCATTATTCTTTAGTTGAACAATGAATCCGTGCAAGTTAACACACTGAAAATAAATGTTTGTTTTGGTAATCTTCAATCAAAGTCTAACCATTTGCTTCTGCATTTGTAGTGATGGTCCTTCTCCGTTTGACAGTTTCAGCCACATTCTTAGCCACACCCCTCCTACCATTAGTTTGCTATGAAGGAATGAATCGCAAGAAGAAAGCCCCGCCCCCTACTCAATATTCCTTTTCAGTTGGAAGTACATTAACATACTGAAATAAAAGTCTAAGCAACTTCTGTTTCATGCTGACTTTAAAGATGCCATAAAGTGCATTTATGCGTTTAAATTTGTTAAATTGGTCTCTGATATCTACATAGAAGGTATGTGGGTTTGGTAAGTTAAATAATCCATAAATGTTTTTATATGTTCATTAATAACCCCATGAATTCTCTCTAGAATAGATGTGACGTCATTAATGATGCGCGGAATTCAGATGGAGGGCAGGAAGTGATTTTTCTACATAGGAATCGCTATCAGAACATCAAAATGTTTCTGTTTTATGTTGTTTATAATTGTTTAAATCGACTAAAATAAGAAATGCCGAACAGCTTTTACTTCCAAGTTTTTGCTCATAAAAGGGGGAAAGTACAAGAAACTGACTGAAAATGGAAGAAAAGGCGGGATGTAATAAACATTTTTTCAATAAATTCGCGTGTACAAACTTTTTTGAACGTGATAGTTCGTTTGACAGCACCAATAAATATTATATACAGACCTAGCTATGTGTATTATATGTTAATGTGTTATAAAAAAAATCATACAAACACCACCACACTTATACAAAATCCAGGGGAATATAAATAACATACCCTGCTATGTAATCGCTATAATGAAATCTCTGTCTTGTGTTGCAATAATCCAAATCTTTACTGGCATTTCGGCAGAATAAACAACCGTAAAGTTAATATCGAGATGCACAGTGAACGTTTGTTAATGGTAAATTCATTAAGTTCATTCCCCTTACAAAAATAAATAAATAAAATATAGACTCTGACTATGCATCCACGCATTTGTATGCTTTCATCTGTTATTTCATGATGTCTGGAAGATATCCGCATGAGCAAAAAAGTAAAGTGTATAATGTGTACAACTCTTTGTTAATGAATGCTACAGAAAACTGTAGTATACTGATAAACTGTAATAAATAACAGTAGTGTAAACTGTGGTGGGTTGCGATGGTGTATAATTAAAGCAAAGAAAACTGCAAATATAGGGCAAATATAGGGCATATATCAGGCAAATATATTTTAGTTCAGTAGAAAACTTGGCCCTCTTCATTATATCACGCTCAACATATTTGGTTATTTCCATATATCTCCATTAAAATCTGGTATAAATCGCAAAAACACAGATTTCCTCTATGTCTCCCATTCAGTGTTTTACTTCCTGCCCTCCATCTGAATTTCATGTGTCACCAGAACCAAGTGATTGAAAACAACCTATAAAAAACCATTTTGACCATATTTGGAATTATCATTAATATTAATGAGCTCTGCTCTGATGCTCAGCATCTCCTGTCAGTGCCTGCTCTCTCTCTCTCTCACATACACACACTAAGCGTGATGTATTTATATCCTCATTGAGGATTTCATTATTATACTGAAATAAATGAGCAAAATAATCATACTTTATTTGTCCATTTTTAAACTAAGTGATTAGTTAACACTCTTTTGACTGAAGTGGTAGAGAGGATTATTTTAGCTAGAAGGAGTTTGGGAGCTATCTTTATGCCACCAGAGTAACTTATTTTTTTCTTTAGTTGTGGTGTGGATAAAATGCAGGCTAAATTATGATGACTGAGATCAATTTACGCATTTAACAAATATGAAAACACAGGCAGGAATTAATATCATCCTCTGCATAAACAGATGAGCTTTATAAAGTTTACACGATACATAAACATGCATTAAATATTTTGTCTGTAGCCTCATTACAATATATATGGTAATTTTCATAAAATACATGTTAAATTAACAAAAGATACATTTAAACAGACATTATGCACTGAATTAATTTCTAATCCATTTATCCCGCATTTTGTGTCTGATACAAAACAATGTTGTGAAAGTGAATGAGACCCAAAGTCTTTAGCCAAATAGATTTCAATGGATGTGCCCATACCTACATGAAGAATAGGGTCAATAAAAAGCATGTATTTGCCATTTTTAGCATCCATATGCACCTTTTAGGAATAGTTTTAATTCATTCACAACACAAAGCAAACATTTTTTTTCCAATGCAATCATCGTGAATTTTCAAGCAGCAAAACTTGTGCACTACATTTTACTTTCACTATACTTTCTCTGAAGATATAATTAGGACCCCAAAACATTGATACCTACAACATACACTAAGAAATAATAAATAAAATGTTTTCATATTTTCAAATACTTATATTATAAAATTTAAATGTAAAATTTAAAGATAAAAAAAATAACAAAAACAAAATATATAACAAAAATTATGCAAAAAAATAATAAACACTCATTCACAACATTTATGCTACCACTTATGAACTGATGAGTTCAAGGCTATGGTATGAAAAGGCCTCTGGTGTATCTGTGAGCACACAAAGGAGGAATACACAATTTCAGCTGTATCGCCAGTCGCCCTTTTTCAAGGTAACAGTAAGCAGCTACAAAGATATCTAGACGAACATTGTTACTGAAGTATTATTAACCAATTCTCATATGCTCACCTGCTGAGAAACAAAACTTTAAAGGGATAGTTCACCCCTCTAAAAATTGAAAATCTACTCATTATTTACTTTCCTTCAAGTGGTTGCTTTACTCACAAAAGAAGATAATTTGAAGAAAGCTAAAAACCTTTAACCAATGACTTCGATAGTGGGAAAAACAAATACTGAGGAAGTCAATGGTTACAGGTTTACAACAAAATATTGTCTTGTGTGTTCAACAGCAGAAAGAAACTCAAACAGGTCTAGAACAAGTGAAGGGTGAGTAAATGATGACAGAATTTTCAGTTTTAGGTGAACTATCCCTTTAGTATCAAATGACTACCTCACCTTCACACCATTTTTACATATTTGCCTAAATTGTATTGTGCTTTATACAACACTGAAAGACTTCTGGTGTCATTCATTTAAAACAAAAGGCTGCAGTAGAGAGAACACAATCCTATCTTTTCAATTGTATCAATGTGATTTAAAATCTGCCACTGCTCATGGTCACTCAGTTCTGTGGTAGTTCACAAAGGACTAGCTGACAATCAATGACATCATGAAAATGCTGGCACCTGCACTATTGGCAACCCTGGGCCCTCAAAACAAAGAATCTACTATAATATAATGAAACTAAATATCATATTGCTTGCAACAAACAAAAATTGTCTGGATGCACACACAGTAACTTTATTAAGCAGCTGCCTGTGTAGAAATATGAATGTTCCTTCTAAATATTCAACAAAGAGGTGAGTGATAAAAAGAAATTTGTGTTTTTTTTCACCAGATCAGTGACATTATTTATGAATTTGGCAATTAAAGAGTTAAATCCTGTCTAAACTAAAATTGTCTAAACAATTAAAGTAGTTTTGATCAGGACTGAGGTTGATTCACCAATTTATGTAAAAAAATAATGTAAAAAATAATTATCTGATGCAATTTTAAAGCAGTTTAATTTAGTGGATATTTTCATCCATAACATAACAAAAGAGTAGTACATTTGCCCAGAGTGTATCGAGTTTTTTAAAAAATTTAAAAGCATTTTCCCAAAATATGTGTCAAAATAAGATTTGTCACCAAAAATCATTGCGCTAGATGAAACATAGAAAACGTTATGGCCAAATTAATACTCAAAACCACCCCAAAGTGGATGAAAACATCCCCAAGAGCACATAAGGGTTAAAATAATATCAGGGGATTTCAAACTGTGGGGAGCGAGCCCCACCAGGGGGGCACCAGCACCTATTAAGGGGGGCTCGAGAATTTGAGGCATGCACTTGAGTAAATTATGATGACGATTTTTATGCGTTCACTAGAGTGAATCTGATTAATGTTAGCTCCACATCTAACTATCAGGCAACTGTAGTGTTAATGCGTTCAAGTAAAATATACATAAAAAATGGACCGGGTGCTTTTTAAAATGAATGACGGTGAATGAAAGTAAAACCGGTGAACGTCTGGCAAAAAAGTGCCCTTCTGAATCAAATCACTAACTTTGAAGACACTACTGACTACGTTTACATGGACATCTGTAATCTAGTTATTTGCCTTAATAGACAATAATATAACTAAGTTGTTTACGTGAAGTGCTTTTTGAATGTTGCATCCCAAGGATATCCACGTTTCCTGCAGAGTTTCACATAATTTTGGGCGACTTTAACTGCAGTTCGGCAGTTTCACTTTTACTCATGAACATTTCATTCATGCCCCCATAACAAACTGGGGTATTAGACGCAAACTGGACTAATGGAAGAATGTTGTTTTAATGGAATTTAATAACGCCGAATGGAAAGAAAAAAACTTCCGCATTTCGCGTTGTGGATGTCTGCGGCCCTTTACTGACAGCCATGTGTGGATCTTGTCGGAAAATATGGTGAAAAGTCCTACATGACGGTAATAGTTTGATTGTGATGTTTACTTCAATAGTGCCACTAATATATGCATACTCCAAGTCTTAATTCCATTTCTGTTTAGTTCAGTTATGAGTTTAGTGGGATTAAGTTAATCAAAAATCGCTGTTTACATAGTAGGCCTCTAATCAAAGTATTGTCTTAATTATATTAAAATTTATTAAAATATTGGCATCCCATTTAAACGTACTCAATGTTCGACTCAACCACACCGTCAGGGCTCTGCGAACTTGGCTTTGCAAAGCAGCATTTTCTGTATGTATGTACATCAAAAGCAAGTATGCTATGACTCACACTTATTGACAGTGGAAGATAATTTGCGGTTAGTCATGTCAAGAATCCAACCATGTTGTCCTCACAGAAACTGTCTCAGCCATCACACTGAATCAGGTAAGCTATATATTTATGTTTCAATGTAATTAATGCTACGCACTTTAAACGCAGCAAGTAATAAGTGAATGATGTTTGCACATGCATTATAATTTTGGCTTCGCGGAAAGGGGGTTGGGGGGTGAGTGAAATTAACCAAACTTGGGGGGGGGTGTATCCTAAAAGGTTAAAAAACCCTGGTCTAGATCAGGGGTCTGCAAACTTTTTTGTAGCATGGACTGGTGTTTGTATTTTTTTTTTCTTGAGGACAGTGGAGGTATGTGAAAATGTACATGAAATTACATCTACAGTATATGCAGTCAACAACAAACTATACAACCAAAATCGAGAGAAAAGTTTGTTTATCACTTATGCTAGAGTAACCAAATTTTAAAAAAGACAAGCGCTGAACCTGCCACAAATCGGCTCTTTATTGCAACACTGGTACCCTCGTAGAAAATAAAAGGTTGTGTCCGAATTCGATTATAACTGAAATATGTACTACAATTGAATTTGACTTTACCACACAACTGTTAGAAAAGGATGTTCTATATAGTATGAATGTTAGTAAAAATGGAATTCAGATGCACTACATTCGCCATTAGTCATTATAACATGACCAACCAGCGTCAGTTGCGCCACTTGACTCCCATTTCTGAATTCTCTTATGTGGCATCATGGGACAGCGTAGCGCCCATCGGATGCACACCTCAGAATCTCGCCAAAAGTAGTAAGTCATCCAGGTACTTCACGCATACTGATTTTGAATACTATGAATTCGGACATACTACTCAGCTCACACACTGTTTTTAACATACTATCAGGGCTTTACATTAACACCCGCCAACCCGCCAAATGTAGGTAGATTTCGGTTGTGGCCGGTTAGACAGCCACTCCCACTAGTCACTTTGGCTGGCTGAAACTCATTTTAAATTGCCAGTGAGACAGGTTTTCCTCACTCACTGACGAGAGCTTTAGTGTTGAGCGCACAGATGATTTGATGCGCGCGAGTGTTTAAAAGCTACTGTGCCGTTTCCTCACTCGAAGCAACCGTGGCTGGAAACGAAGCTAGTGCGATGCTCGTGCGCCCACTGTCCTTCAAGGGCTTGAGATTCTTTGTAAGCAGCAGCAGTTGTTGTCGCTTTCGCTTTAACCATTCTTTGAACAGATTATTAATTGGCCTAACATTAATCGTGTGCGCGGCATCATCCTTTCATTATCGCGCACAGAATGTTTTTTACCCGCTTTCCTTTGCTTGCTGTTATTTTTGTTAATATAGGTTAATAATCATCCTTTACAATAATATTGCTTTAATATGTTGTTGTATGCATAGTTAACTGGTGATCTGGGAGCCAGAACAGACCACTGTGCATAGTTTTAGATGCGTGAGAATATATATTTTTTAAATGTCAACTGTTTTGTTGAATAAAAAGTGTATGTATACAGCAGTATTTTGCTTGTTTTGACACATTATTTTAAATTTGGGGCAAGGAAATAATTAGTTTGGTGTGGCCAGAGAAAAAAAAAAAGGTGTGTTGAGCCCTGAAAAGTCTTGTGAACGAAAACTAATTGCAATGCCACACTTTTTTATGAAAGCATAACCCATTTGCTCATGCTCATTGAGTAAGCTCATAAACAAAAAACAGTTAAATGAACGAGGAGGCAAGTGGAAAAAACACAAAATCTAAATGAAGTATTTTTAGCATGCCAAAATCAAATTTATGCATAGAAAATGTATTTTCCCCACAACAAAATTATAGCTAGTGAAAATGGCGAGTGGCTAGTAACGGTGGAAAACTACTAGCCACAGTGACAGGTGTCCAAAAAAGTTAATGTCAAGCCCTGCATACTACAGTATATATACAGTAATATGGAAGTATGCGATTTTGGATGCAGCCATAATGTTTTGACTTCTCATTCTGCAATGTGCACATATATATATATGGATACTTGTTCTTAAAGGGATAACTCACAGAAAATTTTATATAGAGTATTTTTGCATTATTGTGGCTTGGTAGAAACTTTTTCTAGACATATAATGGATCACGACACAGTGGTTGGGGACCCCTGCTCTAAATACTACATAAAATGACTGATTCTTACATCCCAATGCCCACCATCATTCAGTATCTCAAACACATCATGCCAAATTCAGGCTGATATCATGTAGTCTGAATGCAGGATAACACGAAAAATGCTGTTTACTGGATTGACACTTGGTCTGAATGGGTTAACGAACCCAAATGTCTGGTGCTAAAAACTGGCTGGTTTTATACCTTCATGTTCAGCAGTGGCTGTATTTCTTCTAAACCTAGGGGACACCCAAGTCGATGCCTCTAAAATGGTCACACTCCGTATCATACGCCAAAACAAGTCGGGGACCACGGGGGATAGAGTTGGATGTCAAATAGCTTGTATTAAAAACAGCTTTGCTTAGAAAGTAAATCCAGACAGTGGGTGGAGGACCAGACTTGCCCAGAGCAAGTGGCTGGAGCTTAACAACTCATTCCTGAACGAAAAGCATAAAAGCTTCAAAAAGCTTGAAAAAAAAAAAAAGTGTAGTTCTTCATGCTGGATATGAAAAAGTAAACTCCAGAGGATGGTTAAGATGTTAGCGAGGTGACTGTAAACATTAGCAAAATGATATGATATCTAGTGTCCAAGAAAGATATGTGCAGATCAAACAGTGCAGTTATTTAGTTTACTTCCATTTTAGGCCACAGATTGTTGAATTCCATTCTGAGTAGAGCTGTTGTTAGTTTATTTTAACTACAATAAATGTCACACAATGCAATTGTTAGATTAACAACAAATTGGTTTTGGTCTCGAAGGCAATTAAGTTTTCACATTTTTGATGCTATCTCATCTTTCACACTCTTTGAATAATGTTTAAATAGTAGCTCATAAACTTTCCTTTTGTTTAGTTTTTTTGTTTGTTTCTGGAAGATGCAACCAAGTGGTCAGAGCTTGTCTGGTAAGCACAGCATTTCAGGCAGACGCTGTAGTTACAAACTCCTCCAGGCGAAAAAAACAAATACACAATGATGCCTGTAAACAAATAACAAAGTACTGTGATGAAATAGAATTAAAATATCAAATTTTTATGAATTTTCTTACCAAAAATCTCATTGGTTTAGACACATTTGAAAAATATTTTTTAATTATTAGCATTTTTACCAGAACAAATATCCTAATGTTCTTAAATCAAGATACATTTACTTAAAAAGCAATTTTATTATTGGCAATAATACTGCATTATGCCTTGTTTTATATATAAAAATAATAGCAGAAAATTTTCCTGAATCGTTATTCTCATTCCTCATTCTGGTCAAAGCTGTAATTACGAACTCCTACAAGCAAAACCATTTTTACCAATGATGCCTATGCATGAATAGCAGTGTACTGTAATGAAATACAATTTAAATGTCAAATTTCAATCATTTTATGGCCAAAGATCTCCTTGGTTTTAATGTTATGTTTTAAAATTATTAAAAACATCTTAACAAGCTTAAATCAAGATACTGTATGTTAACTTGAGAATCAAACTTATTGATTATAATATTACATCTTGTTTTGTATTAAAAATAATAATAGCAGATTTGTCTTGCATTATTTTAAAAAATTATTAAATTCACATTCTGATAAATGCTGTAATTAAAAATGGCTACTTCCAGCAGGATTACGCACCAGGTCATAAAGTGTGAATCGTCTCAGACTGGTTCCTTGAACATGACAATGAGATCACTGTGCTCAAATGGCCTCCACAGTCACCAGTTCTCAATCCAATAGAGCACATTTGGGATGTGGTGGAACGGGAGATTTGCATCATGGATGTGCAGCCGACAAATCTGTAGCAACTGTGTGATGCTATCATGTCAATATGGACCAAAATCTCTAAGGAATACATCCACAGTACCTTGTTGAATCTATGCCACAAAGGATTAAGACAGTTTTGAAGGCAAGTAAGGTGTACCTAATAAAGTGGCCGGTTAGTGTATATCGATACATTTTTGCAAAAAATGTGAGCAGTTACAACCCTAGGAAATCTCACACACCCTCTGGCAGATCACTTTAAATTGTAATTCACATGTAAAGTCATGTAAAGCTCACACAGCTTGTCGAACCTCCTGGTTTGCGGTCTGCCAGGGATATTTTAGTGGTAACAACTTGTACAAAGTTGGCTGTTCCTCTGTATTTACAGCCTCTGTGTTTATGGGGAACTGCTGAATATGCATATGAGACACAACGGGAGTCTCAAAGCTGGCATCATCAAATACCTCCCTCAGAATTCACTCTTGCAGCGGGACATTCAATGAACAGGGATTCACGTTTCTTCACAAAATGAGAAACACCTGGCAAGGTAAAGTCTCATAACTTTTGTTTGCACTCCATCTGTCCAGCATTTAGGCTCAGTGAGCTGACATGCTGCCTCCTAAAGCAGTATGCTAAACACTGTGATAAACAGAGGCTTTCACAGACTGTGATGATAATACGTTTCCACAGTTGTTCACAAGTTGCAATCATTTACTCAACCTCATGTTTTTCCAATCCTATTAGACTTTTAGGGCCCTATCATACACCTGGTGCAATGCGGTGCCAGGTGCAACACAAGTGATTGTTCCTAGTTTCAATCACTTATCTTGTGCCATGTTGTCTTAATAGCAAATGCATTTGCGCCCTTTTGTGTGCTCATGTTAATGCGCATTGTTGATGTGTTCCTATTTTGAGGCAAATAAGTTAGACCATGGCATTAGCCAACTAAAATCTGGTCTAAAGTCAATGGTGCATGTTTTTTTTTCTATTTATGAGTATGTTAGTCATAGGCAGGTGCAAAAAGTGTGTCCACATTGCTTATCTAAGAAAAAATATCTTTAAATATAAAAAATGAGAGGATTAAAATGTAAAAGATCATTTCTTCAATTGAGACATTATATTACTAACAGCCCAACACTTTGTGAGATATCGTCTATTGAAAGGTTATTATTTTTATCATCAGGAAGGATGTCTGTGGGTAGATTTTATGGGTCTGTATGCTCAATCCCTTCTCCTGATATACAAAGAATTAAAACCAAATGGGAGAAAAGGTTAGATACTGATATTGATGTGGAAACATGGGGTGATACTTGGTCTAATGCTAAGAAAATATTTGTTTGTATACGTATAAGAGAAATACAATATGAAATAATACACAGACTCCATATCTCTCCTAATTGCAGACATCTTTCTAACCCTTCTAATTTGCCTGTGTGTTTAATATGTAAAACTTATGTAGGTACTTTAATGCATTATATGTGGTCAGGTAACAGAATGCAAAGATATTGGTCTTTGGTGCTGAGGGAAATGGAAAGATCTTTAACATGCAGCTGGAGTTTAACCCAGCTTCCTTGATTTTGGGTACCTAATGGACACAATTTTTTATCAGCTATTAAGAAATTGTATATTAACCTTTGCCGCCAAAAAAAATGCACTTAATTGTGTTAGTGATAAATCTCCATCGCTTAAAGGTTGGCACGAGATAATTTTTGAGTTAGGCCCAATCCCAATTCTACCCCTTTGCCCTTCCCCTAACCCCTACCCCTCGTTTTGTGTGTTCACATGAAGGGGTGTCCCAATTATCTTTAGCTTGAAGGCGTAGGGCTAAGGGAAAGTGCTAGATAGCCCTTGAAACTGAGATTTTTCAGGACCACACTCTAAACCAAGGGGTAAGAAAATTTTCCAGAATACACCAGTATTTTTTTGTCATTATTACAAATTTTTACAACAAACAAACACATGTTTTAATACATTCATAAAGACATTTGTGTCTTTGACATTACGGTCATGCTTTTTTTAAAAAAACACTAAAATAAAAAGCGAAAAATTTTGCTATATATAATAATAACTCCTGTATAGTAGTTCCACAACATACTTTTACATCTGACACTCAAATACCCTGTCAGAAAAGTCTAGTAGCTGGGAATAAACATTTTACAGTGTCTGTTATAATGTTATTGTTGTTTTTGTGTGTTTACATAGATGAATGTAAATGCACATTACACTTATGATTTTTTTGCCACATTATATTGTTATGATAACATAATATATGCCTTCAGTGATTTCCTGAAGATAAATACGCACAGATAACGCAACTGGAATAACTACAGCAGTCGCCATCATCGATCTCATATGAAGCAAGAGATCACGATGGCATATGATGATGTGTGCAGATGCTGTAGTGGTGTCACATTGGGGTAAATTTTGAAGCCCTTCCCCTTCACACTCTGTTTCAAGGGCCAAGGGGAAGGGGAAGGGGAAGAGGTAGGGTACAAAAATAGAATTGGGATTGGGCCTTAATTCCCCTGGAATATCTTACCCATGTTTTACACAAAAAAACTGAAATTTCTTTCAGAGTTTGGAGTCCATATTTGGATTTTTTGAAACCTAGTCGTTGCCCTATCATGCTAAAAGGAATATTGTAACTCTATTATTATCCAAAAAAACAAGCAATGTTTTTAGCCCTTTTTATTTGGGGTAGTCCTGTTTTATGTATAATCTGAGTTTTTTTTTTCTTTATTAATCTCTTTTCCTTTTTTTCGTAGATTTTTTTCTTTGCGTGTCTTTTGGAGATGTATTGTTATGTCTGTATTAATGTGAAAATCTAATAAACATAATTACTATTTAAAACTGTAAAAGATTATTATTATCCACATAATATATAAAAACCACTCATCTCACTTTCTTCACCTTAGGAGACTTTGGTAAAATCCGGTGTCCTGAAAATTTATCCTACCCATCAGATTATGCTACCAACACTGTATTTGAATGGTTCTGAGGTTGAGGTTAGCGATTAGGTAGGTTAGGGCGATATTACAGCTTCATATCACACTACTCCACATTAAAATTTACACTGGTAGCAAAATCTGATGGGTAGCATATTGCGTGATCAAAATGTGCTACTTTTTGAATGGGAGGTTGGACAATCTGACAAGGTAGCACAAAACGACAGAACACCGGCTCTATAGTCAGTTTATTCATGACAATTTATATTTGTTTATTGTTGTTGTTATTATTATTATTTGTTATGTGCATATTTAAATGTGTTTATATTGTTTGGTTTATACTTGTTCAGCTGTCAGGTTTGAGTGATGTATGCATCATTAGGGGCATACGGATTTGATTATGGGCTATTGGGTAGATCAGTTTTTTGACCACACTGATGTTTTTGGTAATTTATTAGTTTGCTTGAAAACAGAACAGAACTGAACTGTTTTGAAATAAAACTTTGCATATAATAAACAAAATTAAATATGGATTTAATGTCTTGAGTGGAGTTTGTCCAAAAAAAACACTGTTTTCCAAATCCACAGTCAAATGAAAGAGGCCAACACCACAGGCTCGTTCCGTAGATGGTCTGCTCATGATTTAACATTGAAACTACTACAGAGTTTTTTTGCTACTAGAATTACCATAGCAGCCATACTGACCTATCTTATATAAGACATCAAATTGTCAAGTCATATTTACATTAAAAGCTTCTATTGAGATATTAAAATTAATCTTTGAATGTCTGTCATCATATTTAATGAAGTCATCACCTTAAAAATATAACATTTTTGGTAATACAACCTATAAATGTGTAGTTAGGCTACTAACATCAGGCCCACCCACGAATGTCCGCACCTCACTTTTATTTTCACTTTCACAAGCAGGATAGAAGGCTTTCTTTATGGTACTGAATATGCTGTTTTGAAAGACATATCTGAAGTAAAGTTATGTATTTGCCAACAGATATTTTTTTGTTGGCAGCAAGTTGCTAGGCAACAGAGGCATGCATAATTTTTTACATTTATTTATAAGTTAACAAGAAACAGCAAACATAAACAGAAGTGTAACAACATCAGATTGACACTAGAATAAACCTCAATGGTTCTCACTTACCAATCAACCATGCTTGAGTTTTGGTGAACAAATCTGAATGCTACAAACATTGTTCAATGATTAGTGTATATATGTGAACAAAAGATTTGGTATGGTATAAACCTCTAAAGGAACATTTTTGCCACTAGAGGGTACGTATTCGCAACAAACAAGTGTTAGTTTCATAATGTTGTGAGCCATGGGATTTGTCCTCTTTATTAATCCTACAGGACTCCTGCAGAAATCATGTATATGAGCTAAAGTATTCAACACTTACTATCATGGTAATATGAAGCAGTTAAACTGATAGCTCTGAAGCAATTGCTGATGACAGATGAGTGCAATGCAACACAAAAGCAGCAAAGCTTTTATGACATAATCCACAACTTCCTGAAAAATCAGTGCCGTTTTATCATAATAAATACATTTTCAGGGTCTGTTATATTCTCCTCTGTGCAGTCTAATTACAGTACATGCACAATATATTAAAGCATCTTTCATGCTTCCCTGTTTTCTTTAAATCAAACTAAACACAAGTGTGTGTGAGACATCATTATGCTGCGTTCACACCAGACGCGGAACACACGGTTAAATTGCGCTATATTGGTATATTGTGCTTTATTCGCGCGTCAAATTCACAGACGCGGATTCGCGTCATGGGCAGGGCTTCTGTCTGCCCGGTGACTGTAGCTTCGTTGCTAAATGGCTAACATGGATTTTATTGATAAAATAACTGCGTTTATGTGCTTTATGAAGGCTGTAAAACAGCGTCGATACGTTTCGAGCAGTGTCTGAGTCCACTACATGCTTTCAGAGGTGCACCCAGCTCTGTGAGCTCATAAACTCCTCCAGAAACTCAACCTGGATGACGGAGGCTTTTAGCGGTGCTTCTGACTGAGCCAAGCCCAGTTTAATAAACTGTTGTCGGTGTCGGCTGGAGGATTTCCCCCGGACACCAACAACAGGTGCTACGTCACAATCATGCCCCCACAAGAGCAAGCTCCTGATTGGTTAACGCGACGCGAATGTCCGCAGAAGTTTAGATTTTTGAACTTGAGCGATTCGCGCGTTAAACGCGCAAAACGCTTAATTCGCGCGGCGCCATTCGCGCAATTCGCGTCATTCGCGTGTATCACGCCGCAGGATGCCTATTCGCGCGTTTGCATTGACTTAACATGTAAATCCATCACGCTTGATGCTTCTTCCGCGTCTGGTGTGAACGCAGCATTAGCATGGCCACACAGAATATGTTAGTTAAACATTTTTGAATAATGTTCTGATTACTGTTCTACTGTGATCTGTGAATTTTTATGGGGTTTTTTTATGTTACATATTGTGGCTCTAATTTATATGGACTTTTTTCTAAATATCTTTATTTGTGTTTCAAAGATGATCAAATTTCATGACAGTAAGTAAATGATGACAAATTTTAAATTTTGGGGTACACTAACTCTACACTTTCCTTTATTTATTTATTTCATCTTTATATTACCCCTGTATTAAATTACATTAAAATGTATTAAAGGAAAATTTTTTGTGATTATTTTCTTGTACTATTTCTGCAAATGGTAATGTAAAGATTACTTTGTATGATTTCACTATATGAACCACTATAGAGGCTTCTTTACATATGCAGCCTGTCACGATGCATTTTGTAATTGCCTTAAATGCATACGATGCTTTTAGAATTTGTCTGAAACCAGGTACATTAGAAGGCAACATCTGATGCTTTAAATGCAGCTTCTGTAGTTCACTAGAATTTGTTTACCTGAAGCACTTAAATTGTAAATACCTGTGTCAAGATCCTCCAATTTCTGCTCTCAGAGGAATTCCACCTGGGTCATGTGAAACTGCAGAATATAGCCAATCACATCCCCGTGGCCTAATGACACAACGCTAAGTGTTTTCTGAGCAATAAAGCAGCAAAAAAATGTTAATACTGAAGCATATAAATGTACATGCCAGGTGGTTCTGAGAGCTTGGCTGCATTATTTATCTCTTTACTTTTATGACACTTGGCATGCTATGATGCAAACCCCCGATGGAGTGAAAACAGAATACATGCTGACTAAATTGCTTCATTGCTTCATTATCATGGAGGTGAATCAGGAAATAAATTTGGAGAAAAGTGAAGTTATTTAAATGGAAACCAGGATTGTCAGGCATACAAATTGTAAAAAGCTTAGGGATTTCAAACAAAGGCCTGATAGGCTTCAAGTTATGTAATAGGCCTACAAAAGTGAAGAAACAAAGGCCAGATGTGAACGCCTCCCCCTCTTTGATAATGATTAATGTGCTAATGAGGTGGCAGAAGAGCTGGGTGCTTTTTAAAAAGCCAACATCCTATTTACAACGAGATATCTCTCTGTTTGGTGTTTAACTAGTGATTTTAAAAATGATATGATCACAAATATTAACCAAAAAAATCTATTGCTGAGAATATATCAATAAAAAGGGTATGTAAAATATATGATCTGTATTGACATTATAAAAATAACATTCAAAATCAATACTTTTTTTCCATATTCCATTTGTATAGGGTTAAAACCCTAATGTGTTAGCTTTAGTTGTTTGACCGTTTCCCCTTTTTTCTATTATTTAATTATTCATTCAACATTTACACATGTCAGCACTGCATACGATAGTGAAAATGCTTTTGTCGTTAAAACAGCAAACCCTCCTTTATTTGCAAAACTGAGAAAAACAATGTCTTCACCTAATTTAACCTTTGATTCCACTCTTCGTGAGGTCATACGTGGCAACATCTATTCTCAAACCTAAGACTCCTTGATGCTGAGGCTAAATGTGAAAACGTACCTTTTATTGCCTCTGGCTAGCATATCGTCTATAACCATTTCCAAGTCTCACCAAGCTGAAAGAAAAGAAATGGATTTTATGTTCTCTTTAAAAAGAACTTCCTCAAAGTAAAGAAAAAAAAAACGTTTTCTCCCTGACATCCAACTGGTAAGGTGTGTTTTATTGTTGCAGTTTAAAACATTGGCTCTAAAATGCCAACTAGTTGTATGATGAGATCATTCCACTTCAATTTGTGTGGTGGAATATGGAAATACTGCACCAATTAATACAGAGAGGCATGACTATTCAGCTTCACTTAATCAAAGATGTTTCAGGAGCAATAAAATGGTCTCCTTGGCAGCTGTGTGTGGCATAATCCAAACTTATCTATTCATTAGGTAAAAAATAAATCTGCTGAGCTCAGCACTAATATATTTTTCTCTGTTTCATTTCGGTTCTCTTAGACTTCAGGATTAATCAAATAATGAGAGGGAACAACAACTATAAAACAAGGGTCCAAGTTCTACATCCAATGGAAAATATCAATTCTTTCCAGGCTTTTTGGTCCAACTCCGTTGGAAAAAAAAACAAAAGAAAATGAAAGACAAAAAGAGCGGGCAAGGGAAAGTGAGTGTACTGCTTCACAACCAGTACCTACCTGAAGACATCAAGCCTGTCCAAGCAAACGGGTTCAATGATACAGTGTGTCAGTCACCTCGGCTGACTCCAACATCTGCTTTTTGTTTTCGATTGTTTGCTTGTTTACATTATGAGGATGCCACGATACTTACATTTGTGAAATTTGGCATCACTTTCAATTGCGCATGGCATGTGTTTGCACACAAGATAAAATATCAAGCGTATCATGACCTCCTATCAACTATTTTTTAAGGTTTCAATTTGAATGCTATAATATATCTATCTTGTGATGCCAAAGCTTTGCTCTGTTTGAATATCCTGACCAGGCATGCCGTTTAGTTACCTTAAAAATGTAAACAAGAATCTGTAAACTACTGATGCATTTTTTTATTCTCAGGATGTTTGGATTTACATGATCAACTAGGTATGGGATTGAGTTAAATTGTAAACAATTCGTACAAATTTCAAATCAAAATGTTGTAACTTGGAGCATTTAAAGTAAATGCACTTAAAAATGCTCTAAACAACAATGTTTTGATTCGAAATTCAGTAAATCAAGAGAAACTGAACATGTTTAATACATCTTTTATTGTTTTTCATAGCTGTGTGTGTGTGTGTGTGTGTGTGTGTGTGTGTGTGTGTGTGTGTGTGTGTGTGTGTGTGTGTGTGTGTGTGTGTGTGTGTGTGTGTGTGTGTGTGTGTGTGTGTATATATATACACACACACACAACACACACACAGTGCATCCGGAAAGTATTCATAGCGCTTCACTTTTTTCAAATTTTATGTTACAGCCTTATTCCAAAATGAATTAAATTCATTTATTCCCTTAAAATTCTACACACAATACTCCATAACGGCAATGTGAAAAAAAGATTTTTTGAAATTGTTGCAAATTTATTAAAAATAAAAAACCTGTACACTGAAGCAGGTTTTCATTCAGGATGTCTCTGTACATTCCTGCATTCATCTTTCCCTCTATTCTTACCCTCTCCTCTTCCAGTTCCTGCTGCTGAAAAACATCCCCAGAGCATTATGCTGCCACCACCATGCTTCACTGTAGGGATGGTATTAGCCTGGTGATGAGCGATGCCTGGTTTTCTCCAAACGTAACACCTGGCATTCACTTTAAAGAGTTCCATTTTAGCCTCATCAGACCAAAGAATGTTGTTTCTTATGGTCTGAGAGTCCTTCAGACGTATTTTGGCAAATTCCAAGCAGAGAGTGGCTTCGGTCTGGCCACTCTACCATACAGGCATGATTGGTGGATTGCTGCACAGATGGTTGTCCTTCTGTAAGGTTCTCCTCTCTGCACAAAAGAACGCTGGAGCTCAGACAGAGTGACCATCGGGTTATTGATCACCTCCCTGACAAAGGCCCATCTTCCCGATTGCTCAGCTTAGATGGCCGGCCAGCTCTAGGAAGAGTCCTGGTGGTTCCAAACATCTTCCACTTACGGATGATTGAGGCCACTGTGCTCATTGGAACTTTCAGAGCAGCAGAAATATTTCTGTAACCTTCCCCAGCCTTGTGCCTTGAGACAATCCTGTCTCGGAGGTCTACAGACAATTCCTTTGTCTTCATGCTTAGTTTGTGCTTTGACATGCACTGTTAACCCTGGGACCTTATACAGACAGGTGTATGCCTTTTCAAATCCTGTCCAATCAACTGAATATACCACAGGTGAACTCCAATTAAGCTGCTGAAACACCTCAAGAATGATCAGTGGAAACAGAATGTACCTGAGCTCAATTTAGAGCTTCACGGCAAAGGCTGTGAATACTGATGTACATGTGATTTTTGTTTTTTTTTTTATAGATTTGCAACACATACTTTTCACATTGTCATTATGGGGTATTGTGTGTAGAATTTTGAGGAAATAAATGAATGTAATCCATTTAGGAATAAGGCTGTAACATTAAAAAAAAAGTGAAGTGGTATGAATACTTTTCTGGTGCACTGTGTGTGTATATATATATATATATATATATATATATATATATATATATATATATATATATATATATATATATATATATATATATATATATATAAAACAATGTTTAGCCTTACAAAAAGTTTTAATAGTTTTTAATAGTTAAGTATTATTTTTAATAGTTTAAAGTGACATATTGTCTGTTTTGGTGTTGTATATTACAGTACAAAAACCTTGTTATAAACTGCTAGTAGTATTTCTGCTTTTTTTCAGACTCATTTCTCTATATATTGTTTCTTTTACATTATATTATTTCAACTATTAAAATGTCAATAAAAGTCACTTTGTTAAACTGTAGAGCTGAATTTTCAACATGTGGATGGAGCAGAAATCAAGGTCCCATATTGAATCTGTATATATACACAAAATATAATATTGTGTATTGTGTTATTGTAAGTAAGAAAGAAAGAAAGAAAGAAAGAAAGAAAGAAAGAAAGAAAGAAAGAAAGAAAGAAAGAAAGAAAGAAAGAAAGAAAGAAAGAGTCACGTGTTTTACCGCAACTGTGCTATATGCAATAGTGGCTTTCCTATCACCTGTCTAACTGTAATTCGCACTGATTTTTACCATCTACATAATCTCTCCTACCGAGAATCAAAGAATGTTCTAATTATGGCTATTAGGAAAGACCCTTTGATGCAATCGTTTGATGTGATATTACTGTCTGCACTCATTAGTCGGCCTTGTCAAGTTCATTCTCCCCAACACTCACCTTAATGTTCGTCTCTTAGCATTGTTAGTCCACACTTACAGTTACTCTATGTCCAGCATCCGCTCTTGTTAATTAAACACAGCCTTTTATTTCTCTCAGAAGGCAATTTGTTTTGCAGCTGGCTTAACAAATTAAATCAAGTGCTAAGCATTTAAAAAGCACAATAATCAGTTATTTATAACATCAGCTAAAACTGAAATTACTATCACATGTGTGTACGTGTGGGAGAGAGAGCTGTGCTTTGGAGGGCAGAATTTGTACGCTTTTTGTTTTTTTATTTGCAGCTGCTGCACAGGTAAAATCCTCTTCACAACAGACCCGAGGGCTCTGAGGAGGACAGAAGTTTAATTTCAATACATTTTCACCCCATGGCTGAAGTCTTGAAGGACTGCATCCTTTTAACCCCTTACATGTAACAATACATTTAATCCTGCTTAGTCCGATCACAATTTTACAATTGATTTGTATTGCAATATATCTGAGTAATATCATCAGGAATTGAATGACTCCAAATAATCAAGCTATCATCTGTTTCTGAACTTTTCAGGTCAAATCTGTTTCTGCACTCGTAATGCTGTGTAATGCTGACCTCTAGTGTTAGAAAATGGCACTTCCAAGACATAAATAAAGGACAAAATGCATCCTAAATCCTATTCATAGGGTCGTTCCTTCATACATCTGTTGCTGGGATTTATTTTAACTTAATACGTAACACGTTAATACATCAAAACAAGTGTGCATGACAGGTCTTGAAAAGTAAAAAAGCAAAACATTTTGATGGCTCCCTCGTGACTCTCTGCAGTATTGATCATAAACTCTGCTCTCTTGTTGTAAATGAATGGGATGTGTGTATTTTAGATAGTTCTTATTACAATGATGTATGTTTATGTATGACATTGATGCTTTAAAAACAAAGTATGGTGTCTAATTAGTCCCTCCTAAATTTTGCGAGTCCAATAGTTCTCAGAATCAATGACACATTTCACAAGATATTTGTTTTTCACAGCAAAGCACAAGAATTGAAGCAAATCATGCCATAATTTGGATTCAATTTGAGTCATTTTTGGGCAAAAGTATAATTAATAAGTAAATAAATGTCCCTGGAGGGACTCTCTAACAGTGTGCTTCCAATTGTGATTCAGGAAATCTAGTTGTTTAGACAAGACTTTCATACCAAAACTGCATTTTTTGATCACTACGGCACAAACTTCGACTCCAAATGACATTAAAGCAGCAAGATAACTGTGACCATACATGTAATATTTTTGCCTAATTTATTTACATTTTTTTACAATGAAAAGAGTGCAGAGTCATTGTGCATGTTTTTTTTAGTGTATGCATCATATAGAGCCTTTAACACTGGAGGAACTTTTTCAAAGTTCCTACAACAATTTGTTGACTTCGCACTTTTTTGATGTCTTCACGCTGCAGGAACTGATAATGCCTTTAGTTCTACACAGAAAAAATGGTTCTTTAGCAGGTCTTCAGTGGTAGGCTACGTTGTGGTAGTTGAGGTGCTATTTAGCACTGCTAAGTGGTTCTTTGGTTCGTAATCATAGAAGTTATTTCAATGCTAGTATTAGGGCTGAACAATACATCGTTTGAGCATCGATATCGCAATGTGTGCATCTGCTATAGTCATATTGCAGGATTAGATTATTTATCAAATATTAAAACACAAACATATTATCATCTTTTAATATTTATTCAAGGATGAACTTGCTATTTTACATTTGATGGTTCAATTTCTGTACTTGACTCCCCAGAAAACCATAAAGCACTGTTTTTTTTTTGCTTGTAATTTATGCAGATGCACTCCATAGAAAAGTATTTGATCATCCCAGTTGATCTAAATAAATGAAACATTTCTAAATAGAGCTATTTAAATCATTTGGTGAAATTGTATTTATATCGCAATATCTTGCGGCAAAGAAGCATATAATAAAGCAAACAATTAGATATAATTAAAGTTTTCCCAGGACATACACATTCAGAAAGCTGACAGTGCAAATACAACCAGGTCTGGGGAGATTTTAGCCCTCAGGGAATCATGTAGGATGGCTATAATTCCTATAACTGAATTCCTATAACTACCCAGTGTGAAAACCCTATAATGTAATTGATTCTGAATGTATTATTGCAATACATACATGTCATCTTAAAATACACAAGATAATACTCACTTGCTCACTTTGCCGTGGTGCAAACTCTCTGAACTGCAACATCAATGATGTGCGAACAGTGTCTGCTGTCAAAACAGGAGAAAGGCATCACAATTGTAGTTTTATAGATGTATATTTGTAATGCTTTTCTGTCACTTTATTTATTCCATAAGCAAATTTGTTAAATGCAGCCATTATCAAAGATAAAGCATGCTGTATCTGGCCAGTCATGTGATATCTACATATTTGCCCCAAAAGACGTAGAATAAAAAAATAACCTTTTGATACTATATTACTGGATGTATCATTTACTTTAGTTAACATGATTTTCAATATATCATGATGAGCAAAATATCCCAACAAGGCACAATTATTTGACAAGTGGCTACAAAAAATATATATAGACAATTTTGAGGGATGTAAACAAAAACATTGGTCCCAACATATTTCGTTTTACATTTTCATTTCTATAGCTTCCGAGAATCCAAAAAGAGCCACATGTTGATAAATAATGTTTTACAGTTATGAAATAGTTTGATAACAAACAGGAAATGTTTATGGGCCAATGACATCACATTGAAATGGTCTATAGCTACTGAACATTAACACCCTTATTGGTCTTAAAAACATAATTGAATATACTGTAGGCCTACATATTTCTTTTGAGGGGCACAAGTTACAATAACATTGCACTATATTACAAACAGACCATTTAGGAGCAGTTATGAAGCGTGTAGCATTGTCAAAAAAGTCAAACGAAATATATCACAAGCAAAAGTCTTATTGTGATTCGTGTGATTCCATTAGGCCGAACGCTAAAGTAAACAATACACTATACCTTAAATGTAACAATAAAAACGGCTAATTATTATGCAATGACTTACATTTTAGACAGACAATTAGCCAGTTAGCTTCCTTCTCTACAAACTAATTAAGTTCCAACTTCCAAATTACTAATGAGCGTTAGCCAGCGACTCACAGAATAAAAAGCGTAATGGTATCGTGACCGAGTGGAACGGAGCGACAGCGAACTCCCTTATAGCGTCCTTTATATACGCGACTGGAATTCCACTCCGGGTTTTCTATTTTCTTTTCCTCCAGAGTCTAAACAATCACGGTGGGCAGAAAACATCAAGGGCATGTATGATTTGTTTAACGACTATGGTTTTATTTAACCCCTAACAAAGTTACTGGTTGATATGTTTGCACTGTATGTTGATTATTTTTGTTAAGTTATTTATTACACTATAATTATTTTGTTTATTTTATGGTTTAGTGTTTGATTCATTGGGCATTTCTCAGTTCGTCTGTGAAAGATTACAATGGAATTGGGTTTGCCCTAAAGTGTTGTTTTTAAAAGGCAAATATAAAAAAATCATCAAGGGCAGTTGTGTAAATCTTCATTATATACTTATTTTTCTGTGCATTTGGGATTTTTTTTTGTGTTTACTTATCTGCTAGCAAAATGTGAGGTGTTAAATTATATTTTAAAATCAGTTTTAAATCAGTTGCATTTTCGTTATATTTTTTACAGAGATGTACAACAGCCATTTAAAACACGTCGTGGGGCTGTTTTATTTCTCTTTGGGTGGAAAAGTAGCCAATCAGGTCCCTGTTTTCTCGACGGCGCGTATTCATTGGCTCACGCCAACATGCGGATGACAATACACGTGAGGAACCTTACGTAAGTCAGCAATGCACCAATCACAGCTCTACAATCCTGGAGGAAGTTGTGTGTAGTTGCGTCGCTGTTTTCCCTGGTGCGTGTGTTTTGTCTACACGAGAAAAAACTGAGTCATATTATTTATTTTCTGCAGCGTTTCATTTTCATACCAGCAAAATGAAACACAGCTCGAATGTCCCCGCATTTCTTACCAAGCTTTGGACCCTCGTCGAGGATTCGGATACAAATGAATTCATTTGCTGGAGTCAGGTAAATAAACAACAATGTTAGCATTCTAGCTTAGCCTTTAGTCAAAATCGTTTGCAATCCTTGTTCTAACGCTACGTGATCAGCTGTAGATTGTGATGGATGTGTGTCAGATCATAGATGTTATACAGTGCTTTGTATTTTTCATCATTGTATCTTTGTGTATTAAGTATTAATAAGTATTAAGATGAATGATTTATTATATTTGCTTTCCACTTTTCATTTATTAGTCAATAATAGGATGCAATTTATGTCGTAGACTAAATGCAATAAAATTAATCATTTCATGCAGTGTATTTATGTTGCCTAAAGTGTAATTTATAGATTAACTAGGTTATTAGGGTAACTAGGTAAGTTATTGGATAACAGTGGGGTTTTTCTGTAGCCAATCGAAAATAAATATTTCTTAAATGGCCTATTAACATTGACCATTAAAATTAGCTTATTATCTCTCTCTCTCTCTCTCTCTCTCTCTCTCTCTCTCTCTCTCTCTCTCTCTCTCTCTCTCTCTCTCTCTATATATATATATATATATATATATATATATATATATATATATATATATATATATATATATATATATATATATATATTCCTAGGGACTAATAATTAGAGATAGATATGGCTATAGGAATAGCAAAGTAAATGTTCAGTGAAAACTTGTGACATGGTCCCTATATTATTTAACACTCTGAATATTCGGTCTGAAATCGCATGCAAGTATGATTTAACAACATTAGCACAATTTGATTGACCGTAAACAACGTTGTACTTTGATAGTCATTGGCTGCTAATATGATTTCCCTATTTATAATTAGCTGAGAATACTTTTCTGAAACTGTATTATTAAGGAGAATGTCTGAATGTGTGAATATAAAACTTTACCTCAATATGTTCAAGCATGTAGATGAATATTCCCGCAACTTCACAAACTGTTTTCTCTCTTTTAAATACTTTTTCTTATAAAAAAAAATATTTATAAAAATTGCCCGGCAAGAATAACTTTCAGGGTGGCCGCAGGGTCTTAAAATGTCTTAAATAAAAAAAAATTAATAATTTTAGGCCTTTAAAAGTCTTAAATTTACTGAAATTTACTGTGTTGTAGGGCTTAAATCATTTATAAAGGTCTTAATTTTCCTCTCTCCAACTAAAGCTATCCAATTGAGCCAACACACATCCAATTATCAACAATTCATAAGTAAGGACATTAGGCATGGGACGATAATTGGTTTCAAGGTTTGGAAAAGTCAAGGTTTTAAAACCACTAAAATTTTCTGTTATACCATTCCTAAGGTATTTGTAAGGGTTTTGTATGTGTTGTTTTTAAATGTGTTGTAAAGAAATCTGTGTTTTTGAAAGTGAAGAGTGCAGAAATCAATGATTTATTTTAATTATTTAGCCTGACATGTTTACCGTTCCAAAATATTATAAATGTTTCTTTCTTGTTTATTTAACGCAGACATTTAAAAAGAACATCTTTTAGAGCAGTGATCCCAACACCGTGAAACCGTGATATTTTTATCCAAGGTTATCATACCATCAGAAATGTATACCGGCCCATGCCTAGTTGTAGGTCTTAAATCATTTTAAAAAGGTCTTAACTTGCCACTGTCCAACTAAAGCTACCCAATCAGGCCAACACGCATCCAATCATCAACAATCCATATAAAAAAAAAAAAAATCATTACAAAGGGATACAATCACAACAGCTGATAGACATTTACAGAACATTCTCTGAATTAAATTCCCTAATTAGCAAAAGAAATCTATAAACAATTACATAATTCCTAATGACAATAACAGGGCAATATATCCCTTTGCATGATCTTCCATTTATGCCAAAACTATTTACAGAAGGGGGAATGGACCTTAGGCATGGGGCGATTACCAGTTTCAAGGTTTACCGCTGTGTGTCAAGGTTTTAAAACCGCAAAAAAATTTCTGTTATATCATTCCTAAGGTATATGTAAGGGTTTTTATAAAGTTTTTTTTAAGTTTTGTAAAGACATCTGTGTTTTTGAAACTAATGAAGATAGCAGATGTCATTTATTTATTTTAATTATTTAGCCTGTCAAGTTTTTTTGTGTGTTTTACAGAATAAGAACAACATGGTTTTTTTTTTTTAATAAAGTATTATTTTTTTTATATTTTATAGGAAGGGAATAGTTTCCTTGTACTTGATGAGCAAAGGTTTGCAAAAGAGATTCTCCCAAAGTTTTTCAAGCACAACAACATGGCCAGTTTTGTACGACAGCTCAACATGTGTAAGTTGTTTTACTTTTCAATCCCTGAACATAATATCTCTCCACCTTCTTTTTGGTTTGGCTGTAATCTGATATCAATGTTTGTTTCTTTGTCTTGTTCATTTCCTTTACGAACAGATGGATTTCGCAAGGTGATGCACATTGATTCGGGCATAGTGAAGCAAGAGCGAGATGGACCTGTCGAATTTCAGCATCCATACTTCAAACATGGGCAAGATGACCTGCTGGAAAACATCAAAAGAAAGGCAAGACATCTGTATATTACAAAGAAAAGAGTCTTGAAAATATTTGAAGGATATTTAGTTTAAATTTATATTATTATAAACAAGAATGTAATCTATTTCTCTTGATATAGGTGTCTAATGCGCGGCCTGAAGAGAGCAAAATGAGGCAAGATGATCTTTCAAAAATTTTGACAAGCGTTCAAAACGTCCATGAGCAGCAAGAAAACATGGATTCTAGACTTGCCACCCTGAAAAGGTAATAAAATAGATTTTATAGTTCTGGTAAAAATTCATTCATCAATCAATTTTTTAAGTCAGTAGAACATTAAAGAAGATTTTTTAGCTGAAACTGTGGTCCTTGGTCATTCATATAATGCAGTTCAAAAGCTAGTTACTGGCATTTTAAAAGTAAAAAAAAAGGCATACAGGCAAAACAAAATTAATGCTAGTGGCTCTTAAGATCTTATGAGGCAAAACGATTGGTCTGAAATAAACAATGTTTTTACAGCATCTTCTTTAATTCACAGCTTGTGCAATCATGCTTGTATGTTTTTTGTTAGTTCGTTTGACTCTTAAAGGGCCGGTAGCCGTTGCATTTATATGAATCAGCAAGGACCACAGTTCTAGCTAAAAATCTTCTGTAATGTTTTGTTTAGTAATGTACACTGGCCCGATATAACAGCATATGTTCACTTTTTGGTGAACTGTTCCTTCAAATATAAGAATATCTTATATCTTTGTGTGTTTTTTTGGAATTTAAGAAAATTAACAGATTAATGATTTGTTGTTTAATATTGCTCAGTTCTACAAATATCAGCATGCTAACAAACACTCTGAATATCTTTGCAGACCACAATGAACAAAACTCGTGCCTTGTCTATTTATTTATTTATTTTTAATGTAAATCTTTTTGCTTTGTCTTGTCCTCAGGGAAAATGAAGCTCTTTGGACAGAGCTGTCAGACCTCAGAAAGATACACGCACAGCAACAACAGGTCATAAAAGAGGTATGTACTGCGTACATTGACATTTTGCAACCAATGCTGTTGTAAAGCATGAAACCTAAACTTCTTACACCGATTTGAATTCTAATGCTGCTTTCTCTGTTGTTTAAATCAGCTGGTGCAGTTCATCTTTACGTTGGTTCAGAACAATCGTTTGTTAAATTTGAAACGCAAAAGGTAAGATCAAGAAGTGTTTGCATCCAGAGCCTAAAATTAACACTTGTCAAGTGCCAAATCAGGGTGTCCACGGTGTCTTAAAAAGTCTTAAATTCACTGAAATTTGGTGTTGTAGGTCTTAAAAACTTTTTAATTCAATTCAAAAGTTTAACAAAAATAAATAATATAAAAAAAAATATTTAGCAATATGGTTTAATTATCATCCTTAGATCCTTACAGTAACATTTGTTTAAAGGTTATCCATGTATTCATGCATATAAATATATGTGCATAACATGTATATAACAAGAGTTTGCTTGTTTTGACACATTGTTTAAAATATGTGGCTAAGAAATAACTGAATTTTCATTTAATGGGGCAAGTAAAAAAAAATGTCTCCTGGCCATTACAAAAAAACAGCGTTTTCCATGTGAAAGTCTGAAATTTCATTCATAATAGTCTTAAAATGGTCTTAAGTTTTAAATTTGACTTGGTGAAACTTGCAGAAATCCTGCAAATGCACGGCATTGGCAAATACTGTATATGAAACGGGGTTACAGATTTTTTATAAATGGTATAAACTTTCTTGGTTTGTAAAAAAAAAAAAACATCAAAGCAGCATTTCAAAAGATATGTTTATGAAAAGAAAATTGAAAACAAAGGGAAAAATATTAGTCCTGTAATTCTACTGTTATTATATAAAATAATAATAAGTTTTGTCATTACTATTTTATGTAATTGTTCTTTAAAATTAAACCATAATAAAACCATACTTTTAAAATCTATTTTAAATAAAATTTTATGCATCAAAATATACTGGGTATAACCCAAAATAATTAACACAATTTGCAACAAAATACTAATAAGAAATGTTAATTATTTGCTGAATAACAGGAAAACTGATTTATTTATTTTTTATTATAATAATTAACAGCATTTATTTTTATTTTTTGCAAATGAATGAATATACAGCCTTTCTGAGCATAAGAGACTTAAAGAAATACATAAATCCTACAGACTCTTTTTTTTTTTTTTTTTTTAATTTTTATTAATTTAAATCAAATTTAAGACTTAAAAATTGATATTTTACAAACATATATTAATATATGTAATGCTTGCTTTGTTCTTACAGGCCTCTTGCATTGAACATTAATGGAAAGAAGTCGAAGTTCATTCACCAGCTCTTTGAGGAACCCATGGACCACAGCAAAGTATGTGTAATCCATCTGATGAGAATCACTGTATTTTATGTTTCTCCTTACTAGAAGAAAACGTGCTGATGTCAGTTATTTTGGTACTAATGTTAATTAATGCTGCTGTTCTTCACCTTGCATTTTTCTCTCTCAATGAGATTTGAGGCAGGGTTCACTTTGTCAAATGGCCCGTTTCCACTGAGTGGTACGGTTCGGTTTGGTACGCTTTTATGGCCGTTTCCACTGTCAAACGCGTACCGAACTCTACTATACCACTTTTTCGGCACCCTTTCGAAAGGGTACCAAAGACGAGAAAGGGTACCAAAAGGTGGAGCTACACGTGCAGCTCAACATTGATTGGTTTACAGAGATACGTCACGATCTCGTGGAGCTAGCCAGAATGAAAACAAAAGGAACCGCCATGTTTTTTAAGTACACAGCCGAGACAACTATATGCCTATAATAACGATCCATGGATGACCCGGGCTCAAAACAAACCTTTTCGTTGTCTTGATGAACAGCCACAAAGCCAAGAATCTGCCGTGTCCTGTTGTTGTTTTATGAGGCCGTCTAAAAGTGCGAGCGGTTTTTGCTTTCTCCAGGGAGCTCGCGATCGCATCTATATTTGATATAATGAAGTTCTTGAGCTGATGATAATAATGTGTGTGTGATTATTGAAGCGTCTTCGACATCTGATCCATTCAGAAAGAAAAGGACAAACGTGAGAGTGAAGCGCGAAAAAAAGGAGAAGCCTAACAAAACACAGGAGCAAATAGTTTCAGCGACCTGAATCATGAACAAACTGCCATGTTTATCATCGCCTTTTGACTATTATGAACTCCGAATGACGGAATTACTCTCTAACAGAGGCTACATGTGCTGGTGAAGATTAAAGATACAGATGAGAGGTTAGCTCTGACTGTGGGCTAATGTATATGTTGCGTTTTGATTTTGAACTCAAATAAGGACTTAATGTAAGCTGTGTGTAGTTTTTCTGTAAGTGGTCACATCGGAGACTGTAAGGGGCTGTGTGTGTTCATATATGTTGCATTTATTTATTTATTTTATATAATTGCAGACGTTACAGTAGGCTGTAACACTGTCACACTGTCATTGATCTGCAGTTATAATCAAATCATGTTCATAGAAAAGTTAGTAATAAACATTTATAAACGAGTATTAATAAGTTTAAAGCATCTGTTTTGTGAGAAGAGCTTCTCATATAATGTGAACGACCTGTACAGCTTTACTGTAGACATTTATTCGAGCGAGAATGACGTCCACTTAAACTTTCTGTCGTACACCACGCCCACCAAAAGGGTACCCTTTGTAGTGGAAACGCAAGCCTGATAAAGGTGACCCGAACCGTACCGTACTGTACCACTCAGTGGAAACGAGCCAAAAGTGTCCTGCCCTCGGATAAGAATCTTATTTTGTGAGAGTGCCCGTCAGTTAAATTCACATTGGTGGGGGAGCAATTTATTCACAATAACTCGATAAATTCCTTATTAATAGTGAATCTTGAAGATCTATTTGCTAGACTCATCCATCCCTTCTCTATTAGACCACAGTTAACGGACTAAAGAACAATTCGGACATTTCTGATGATGTCATAATCTGTGACATCACAGACGAAGATCTTGAGGTTACAGATGGGATATCTGTACCTGATGAAGGGTAAGGGTTTTGGGATTGATTGATTGATTGATTGATTGATTGATTGATTGATTGATTGATTGATTGGATGAAACAGTCTGACGACTTTTTGCATGAGTTTTTGCTTGAGAAAGAAAGAAATTAATATTCTGCTCAATGTCTAATAGGGATGCCGAAATCGTGGAAGTGTCTTATGAAAGAAGCCCAAAGACTATACAAAATGACAGCACAAATGGCACCATAATAAATTCAACCACTCCGCAAGAAGCAGAACCCAAAACCACCCCTGACTTTTCATCGACCAGTAGCGCCCTGCAATTGAACAAACCCTCAGGTCTAAGTTTAGAGGATCCAGTGAAGCTCATGGACTCCATTCTCAGTGAAAATGGAGCCATTTCACAAAACATCAACCTTCTGGGCAAGTAAGTAAACTAATGTTGGACATGCATAACGTACAGGCAGTTGAGATTTAATATTCACTGTGATGCGGTTCTCATTTGCCATGAGATGTTTTTTTGAAAATGTGTGTCATGCAGTACATCAAGTAAAAAAATAATATTCTGAGGGCACATTTATCAATATCCATGCCTACTACGTAAGAAAAAAAATCTTGCTTTTTATAAATTATAACAAATATACAATACTGTGCAAAAGTTTTAGGCCAATGCGAAATCTGTTGTTTTACTTATGGTATAATGGATATTTACCACAAAACCAATGATGGGTATACATTTTAACATTGAGATTCATACAGGGTGAATAAATGATCTTTTAGTTGATGTGTGGTTTGTTAGGACAGGCTATAGGTTGGGTTAGAGTTTGCATTGTTTTGGTTTAATTATTTAAGACATGTGAATGTTGAAAAGAGGCTTTTTGTCCTAGTTTGAGCTGCATTTCTATCAGTGTTGTTAGCAATATTGTCTGAATTGATGGAATTGTGAATGTTGAAAAGTACAGATAGGTTTTAATCCATTATGCCATTCCTTCTGGAAAGGACTTCAGTGGTAATAGTTTTCATTTTCAGCATGACAATGATCCGTTAATTGCAGTGAAATCCTATTTGGAGAAAGAAAACAGCTGATGAAACACAGACAGTCATGAAATGGCCTCCACCGGGTCCAGACCTAAATATTATAGAGGCTGTATGAGATCACATAAAGAAAGATAAGACGCTCTAAACCTAAAGATAAACTCTGGAAAGTGCTAAAAGAAGCCTGATATTACACAGCAAATTATTTCTGAAAATGTCAAGACAATTCTAAAAAAACAGTTCTAAGGGAATCCTTTTTGAGAAAAACACTGATTGATTATATATTGTGTAAAACTCTTAGGCCAACAAAGCTGGTATAGTGCTTAGCACTTTTGCACAGTACTCTACATAATTCGTAATTAGGGGTGTAATGGATCACGGATGATCGGATCACAACCCACAGTCGGAACGCATATGCGGATTAATAATTTTTTTGAACTTGTAGGTTAATCCAACATTTTATAACAATTGCAGAGAGATCGCCTCCCGCGTCATTCAAATCACGCGTATGAAAGCATTCTTCCACCCCTGTGAAATATGATGATGGAAGTTGTGGTGGGACCTAAATGCTTTCTTGGGCTATTAATTAAAGGTGTTTTCTGTCACTGTTTGTTTAGCCTGCATTAATGCATTGTGTAAAGCTGCACAATTAAACACCAAAAGATTTTTATCTCAATTCAAACCCATGCAACATGATCAATAAATGATAATGATTTGCACATGTTTATTAATCCTTCTGAGCGCTGCATTCAAATCTGCGTTTGATCGAGAGAGATTCAGTTTTTACACTTTTTCAGTGAGTTACAAACAATTAAATAACACAGAAGTACTGGGAGAACAGTTTATAGTTCAGATATAAACACTGATGTTTATGGTAAAGATTAAAATGAGCGTTTAATGGAACTTGACGCTGTTGAATGTTGTAGCAATTACATTGTGCAACCAATGGGTGGCGACAAACAACCATCAAAATGATGTCACGGAATAGGTTTTCAAAAAGGATCCACCTATAACGAAACATGAAGCTTTATGTGTGAATTGTTGAATCATTAATTGAAATTTGAAATATGATATGTTGAACAAGATGTTAGATTTCTATATTTAGCATTATCAGCAAGAGTAGCAAGGATCATTTTTCGTATTGAACATTTTTTCTTTTTTCAGCTGGTTCTTTCTTGATTTTTATTTTTATTAAAATCACAGGTTCTAAGTCCTGTTTGTTAAAACCAATGGTTTTTGCAGTAATATTTTTGTATAAATGGAATCTCTTCCCTTTCTTGCTAATCTGAAAAATTGTCCAATTTGTGACTCAAAAAATGTAGTTTGATCCGAACTGTGAGATTTGTGATCCTTTACACCACTATTCGTAATTAATTCATAATTATGATCTTTTCTAAAGGTTTAGACTTTTTTTTTTTTTTATCTTGTCATGCTTCTAATATTTTTGACTTTAAATCACAAAATTATGTGGTTTAATAGTTTTGTATGCACCATTTTTCCCCCAAAGAAATGTACTTCACATTGACATTTTAGATCATAATTAAGGTTTATCAAAGAATAATTTTCTTAGATTTTTAGAGTTTGTCCTTGTTTCAAATCAAAACTAACTTTTTTTTAATTTTTTTCACTGCTGACAGTAATAAATGACACGCTTCTGTTTTGCGCATATTGAATTGTTTTCACTGTAAATCACCACAGAGTTGAGCTGATGGACTATCTGGACAGTATTGACTGCAGTCTGGAAGACTTCCAGGCCATGCTATATGGCAAACAGTTCAGCATTGACCCAGATATCATAGAGGTAAATTGGGAGATTCTTTAATCTGATTCTGTTCATTCATCTGTTCCTTTTACATTTTTGGTGAAAAAGTCATTTTCAGTGATGCATCGCTAAGCTGCTTTATTTTACCATGTTGACCTGTTGAATCCAATTCTGTGTTGTCATATTTTTGATAAAGATTTTTTTTTTCTCTTGCTCTTGGTAGGAAACCATCTCGGGAACCAAAAATAACAACAGCAAAGCCAACAAAGAGAAGCTCAATTCAGAAAACACAGGTAATTGTTGCTTGCTCCTTTGTAAAACTCTATAGTGCCTTGTGATTTCTGCGACATGAAAAATGCAGACATAAAAAGGAATGGAGTTTGTTACATTTAGAATAAATGAATCAAAGGTAGTGATGTACACCTGATCAAATCACTATATAGACTTCTAGTTTTCTGTGCAAAAGACTATTTCCAGATCTGGTTTGAGTGTAAATGCACCAGCATTTTACCATTTTATTTAAGGGATTAAGCCAAAGGGATGTTGTGTAACTCTGATATACACTTTCTCTGATCATCTTTGCATTTCTTACATCGGGAGACTTTAAAGACCTTCTCTTACATCTCTTACCATAATACACCTAGAAAACGGATTGCTTTAAACTAGTCCATGGCGAGGAAGTGTTCCCAAAATTAACGAGAGAGAGCTTATGTTTTAGAAATTGATCGTTTCATTATTTAAATTAATTGGCCATGTCTTATGACTACTAACGTTTGCTATAACTAGACTTAATTTAAAATCAAAATGTAATCTAGAAAATAGGCTTTGTCAAATCTTTGAAAATGCTTGAATTTTAATGTAGCAGTTCCCAAAAATATTGCTTGAAATTGTGATCCTAGAAATACATTTAATAAACTCAAATAAAGTTTCTATATCTACATTCTACTTATTTAGATAATTGGTAAAGAAAAAAAAATATTTGATTGTTACAAAGAATTGAATAAGAATATTTACCTCTCAAAAGCCTGCAATCACAGAGCAAAGACACAATACATGCACATACACAAATCCCAATTCAACCCTTGACTGTAACTCAATTTTTAGAGATTAATCGGCATCATTTCTTTTTGACTACCCAGTGTCTGTAATTCACAGGGGCTTGGGGCAAATTGTATGTTTATAATTCTTTTTTTTTTTTTTTTTATTTATTGTATTTTTTAGTAAGGCGATAACATCTATATTAATGTTACAATGTATGTACATCACTCGAAGATCTCTCTTTTAAATGAATAATTTCCGTTAGATGCTTTGCAGGTATAAATGTGCATATGCATTAGATTAGACAGTACCAAAGTCAAATCTAACAAAAAATTTAAGATCACAGTTCAAAAATAAATCAAGAGAAACATCAAAAAAATAAAATTTTGGTAAACAATTGTAGTTTTATACAATTGTAATTTTATTTATCAATAACTTGTATTATCTTTCTATTCCTAAAGATGTTTCGTGACCAAACACTTATTTTAATGAATATAAAACTGTTTTGTTTAAATGCACCAAAATATATTGGTACACTCACTGAGAAATGGATACAAATATTAATTTGTTTTCAAAAGGGGGTGTAGTCACTTATGCTAAGCACTGTATATGGATGTACATTTTTATATATATATACACACACACACACATACATACAGATGAAGTCAGAATTATTGCACCCCCTTTTTTTATATATATATTTCCCAAATGATGTTTAACAGTGCAAGGAAATGTTCACAGTATGTCTGATAATATTTTTTCTTCTAGAGAAAGTCTTTATTTGTTTTAGTTAGTCTAGAATAAAGACAGTCTTGAATTAAAAAAAAAAAAAAACATTTTAGGGTCAAAATTATTATCCCCTTTAAGCTATATTTTTTTATTATTATTATATTATTTATTTTGATTGTTTATAGAACTAACCATCGTTATACTGTACAATAACTTGCCTAATTACCCTGACCTGCCTAGTTAACCTAGTTAAGCCTTTAAATGTGACTTTAAGCTGTATAGAAGTGTCTTGAAAAATGTCTAGTAAAATATTATTTACTGTCATCATGGCAAAGATAAGATAGATAGATAGATAGATAGATAGATAGATAGATAGATAGATAGATAGATAGATAGATAGATAGATAGATAGATAGATAGATAGATAGATAGATAGATTGATTGATTGATTGATTGATTGATTGATTGATTGATTGATTTTAAGTAATTTACCACAGTTGTAAAATGCTTAAAATGACACTTTAGAAATTGTGTAAGAACCAAGATGAAAGCAGAATGTGTCACGTGCTGTGGTGTCATTTGCATTCCTCATCATGGTGCATTTACCAGCCTATTGGTTCCTTCATTTAGAAAAGCAGCTGATCCAGTACACAACCTGCCCTCTGATGGCCTTCCTGGACGGCTGCACCCCTCTGACCCCATCCGAACCTCAGCCAGAAGAGCCCCCAGACCTGCTGGACGAGTCCCTGGAGCCGGAGACTCCGCGCAGCTCTCTGATCCGCCTGGAGCCCCTGACAGAAGCGGAGGCCAACGAAGCCACGCTCTTCTATCTGTGCGAACTAAACTCAGATCTCCCCAATGCAGACACACCACCGCTTGATATCTGAATTTAAAAAAGGGACCGTCATTTATCAATTTTTTTTGTAAAAATGCATCAAAATGATGATATTTATTTGCCAGAATGTCTTTGGTACCATCTGTCCATGAGTTTTTCCATTCCTTCATTTCACACTTGTTCACTAGCTAGTGTTCTTCTTTCCACTGTCAGGCTGCAGTTCTGTTGCTGGTTTACATTGCAGCAGTTTTGTGGAGCATGTGTGTTGTTCTTGTTTTATTATGGAGCCCTTCAGAAAACATCATAGCTCTCTTCTTTATGTATGTGATCTAGAAGTGCCTGCCTGATGTCAGCTGAAAAATAGACGTGAAGGCTTACAGTTAGTACCATACTGTCAGGCAATACACAGTGATTTTCTTGTTACCGTGAGCTTTTTATCATTATACCAAGCATCGCAGTAGCATTAAAGGAACTTCAGTGTCAATGATGGTGTGTTTTATTGTTTTTTGGCCTTTAAAGGGCACCCATTATGCCTCCTTTTACAATATGTAAAATCCTAGAGTGTCCCTAAAGTGTGTATGTGAAGATTCAGCTTAAAATACCCCACAAATAATGTTTTATGGCTCTTTAAAACTGCCCCTATTAGGCTATGATCCAAATTGTGCTGCTTTCTGACTCACTTTAAATTCAAATGAGATTGTGCACCCAGCCCTCTTTTTATAAGAGGGCGGAGCTACAAACTCCTACGCTTTAGCATATTTGTAGATTCATAACAGAACTAATTTTATCTCTGGAAAACTGAAATTGTTAAAAGAATTATCTTCAGCAGGTATGGTGCAAAAACTCTAATGGCGGACGACTGCTTCCTACTCAGGGCTGTCTATTCTAATGAGGGAAGGATCATCACTACTGTTGCCACAAAACTGTGTTTAAAGCCCTTATAAAAGTGATTTTTGCACAATAGGTCCCTTTTTAATATATAGTTGGGTTCTAATCAATTTTAATCAAATAATTTGGGAGCTTAAGCCCCTGATCTTTTGGAATATGTTGCACTTAAAAAAAATAGGTTGTATGACATTTATTTTGTTATCCAAGTACTTAAAATTGCCACATACATCACGCGCATTCCACTTAACCCAGCTTTTGTGTCGGGCATTTAAATAGTCAGCTGTTAAGCAGTACCTGTTTCTACCGGCAGGTGGGAGTGGGACTGCTGTCCTATGGTCGTCATTCATTTATTATTTTAAGAAGCTGAAGCTGATGATGAGGTAATAATACAACTTTTTCACAAAAACTGAATAGTTCTAACTATGAAGCTTAATATTTGTTTTCACAGTATAAAATGTGTGTAGTTTTGGTGAAATAAAATAACTATAATCAATAAGATGTGTGTCATATTAATGTAAATACATGCAAATTATTCAGAAAAACGTAAATAGTACTAGCTTTCTAGATATGTTATAGATATCTAGACATTTATCTAGATATGATTTAACCAGTCACATCTGTTTCTGTAATAGTTAAATCACAGTGAGTTCATGTATCTAGCTTATTATTTTATAGCTATTCTAACATGCTATGTCAGTGAGCATCGGATTAAAAATCGACTTTATTCTTATAAAAATACCTAAAATGGCTGAAAAAACACATAGACCATTTATTGTCACAGTCGTGTAAATGGTCTTTGGGGCTAAGCACCTTATCCCTTTCGACCTTAGCGCCCCTGGTTCAAACTACAAGGCCAAATAGATTATTTATATGCTGATTTAATGAAATAATTGCAAGAAAGAAAGACGCTTAGGTTTCTGACATAATAAGGTAACAGTGGCCTTTTTTAAGCTACATTCAAATCTATGGAAATCTAACATTCGTCTGAATTTCAAATAACATTATTATTAATGTAGTAAATGTTTTATTTGGTTCTGATAGGAAACTAAGGTTATTTTAACAAATATTGATTTCTGAATTTAAAACTCTTGATATTGTCTAATATTATAACATGTATGAAAAAATTGAAAATATGCATGTTACTTAGAGCAATTATGCACTCTATTTTACCTGTTGATGTGATAATAATTAGTTATCACAACCAGCGTTATAACTCTGTTATAACATATATAATGCATAAAAATAAAAACAATTACATATTCCTAAAATATTAACAAATTAATTGAATTGATATTGAAAAATGCCATAGAATGCATAAACTAAATGTTCAAATGTTTTCTAAAATCTACGTAGCAGGTATGGCTTAGGTAAGTAAAACACATTCTCCAGAAATGGTTTTATATGCTCATTTATAACCAGATGAACTACGCCTAAAGGCACAGTTGAATGAATGAAACGAGCAGAATAAATTTCCACATCTAACCACAAGATGGCGCCCACAGCGGAATCATGTTGTATACATTTCCAAACAAATTAGTTGTTAAAGTTTGTATACATGAGAGTAATCAAAAAACTTTGTTTCATTGTGAACTAACAATCACATCGTTTCTCCAAGACGTTTAAAATCTAATCCGTCTGGGGGAATTTATCAACCAGCAAAACAAACAAAATGGCATACCTTCAGCTCTCCTTCATTCGCTCCTTTAAAGGTGCTGTATGTAAGTTTTTGACTCTTCTAAAGCATAAAAATACCATAATATGTGTGCAGATATTTAAGAAACATCCCAAGTGAACATACTTGTTTAACTGAAAAACAATGCTGAAGTCAGATATTCTGCTTTGAAAATGGGTTTTCCGTGCCGGAACTCTGTCTTTGTTTAGATAAATTTCATATGCACGATGCCAGTTTAGCCTATTATATGTCAGCACCCTGGGTTGCCTTGTTGGAAAACAGCGTATTTCATTCATTCATTCATTCAGAAAGACTCTGAAAGCATGCGTCCGTGACCAAAAAGAACAGTATGGGAGACAGATGCAGTTCCACATGAGGTTATTAATTAGCAAATTACATAAATATTACGAACGTAAACATTAGGTGAGCAGGTTACATTGTAACCGCATGTCCTAACAACACGCTGTGACGAGAGAGGCAGTGATCAGCTATTTGGCTGTTTGCACCAGACGAAACACGGCAGAAATGTAAATACAGCCTTTCAGAAGCACAGAATATGCACTCGCTCACGAAACGGTAAGGTTTAGAATCTATTTAATACATGTTAACCCACTTTAACATCAATGTAGATGCTGAATCACTCATATGTGTTTAGTTCTAAAGTTCAATTTCAGACGGTTTATTGTATTTTCAAGATCTGAGGTGAACTTTCTGCTTTCAGTATATGGCAACAAATGCCATGTAAAATGCATTCAAACTCGCATTGTTAGCATTTAGCACAGAATAAAGCACACAAGGCTTACCTGAGGTGATCTAGCTGTCATAGGTTTCTGTTGTTCATCTGTGAGAAATAGAAGCCATTTCTAATATATCAATTCGAGGTGTTGGTTAGGACAAAAACTCCTTTTAATATGGAAAATATTCTCTCTATCGCGTGTCGTTGCTTTTATTTAGAACACAGTTTAAATCACTCGCTCCTGTACACAATCTGGCATCCCAGCGTACTTTTATTATGATCCAGGAGTGCAATACCTAGTTCAACCACTGGGTGTCAAACTTACATACTGCACCTTTAAGTGGATAATAGTCAGGGTGTGAATTAGAGGGGTTGGGGGGGATAGCCCCCTAATTAATGCTTGAAGGACGTCAAAACAAGATATATGGGGGGTCAGCCCTTTAATAGTGAAAAATTGTTTTCCCTGATCTGTATCTTAAATAATATTAATAATTTAAATAATAGATAATACATACATTTGACCACCCCTATAATGGTTCATGAATAATCGCGCCAATCAGTCTTAGCAAAAATCATTCAACAGAGCCTAAACCAACGGCCCGCAGCACACACGTTTCAGGCACACACAATCCAGCACACACGTTCTAGGCAAGCCATATATGGTAACTAACTAACTCCTTAGGAGCGTTATCGCCACCTAGTGTATTTCACAAGTACGGCGATCGAGAACACCCGTGCCACGATTGCCATTCATTAGACTGTCAACAGTTTATGTTTTCCTATTTCAGCCATTATTTTATTATTGTAAAGATCATTTTAACATCGCTACAGTTTCTGAACTCAAATTATGTAAATAAAAATAATTGGTTAAACACTTAAGACTTTATTCACGTATCCACATACAAATATATATATATATATATATATATATATATATAACAGACCGTCTAATTGTATTAAACTAAGTGTAATAAACTAATTCAGGATCTTAATGTTGTCATACTTGGTTAAAATCGTTTTGTTGTAAAATATATTTAAAAAAAAAACAATAATGTGTCACATTATAAATGAATTATTATAGATAATAATTAAAAATTAATATAGTTATAAACTGATTTAAACTACTATCTTTTACTAAACTGTAGCAACTGTTAGTAATATATATATGTATAATTTATTTTAATTCATTATTAATAGTTAATTTGTTTGTTTTGCTAAATTTGTTGCAACTACAATTACCACAAATTACCAGTACTTTATGGTTTAAAAACAATATATTACTTACTATAAATTACTATAGTATTTAATGTGGGAAATCATTAATAAAAAAGTTATTAGAAAATTAAGCTAATAAATACTATTAAATCGCTTGAGTAAAATATAGTGTTCACATTTATTAAATGTAAAAAGATTTTTTATTACATATAAAGATGTTATTGCATATTAACTTGCTATCATTTCCTTCAACCATTATATAAATGAAAACTGTCCAATTTAGATAGTTCAGCAAGGCCAGCAAGTGAGTATGTGCTATATTAACTCTGTCATATAATAATGACTGATCATCTATGATGACGGATAGAAAACTATTTAGTCTATTATATTGAATATATAGCGAACAATGTTCACCTCGATTGCCTCGATCGCAATATTTGTGAAACAGTAAACACTATTGTTTATTGTGTACAATATTTATCAACAATATATATAAAAATATATTGGCGACGATGCCCGAGAAGACGTTAATACCATTAACTTCCGTCGTAACCATATATGGTTTGCCTAGAACGTGTGTGCTGGATTGTGTGTGCCTGAAACGTGTGTGGTTCTGCGGGCCTGCAGCTGGATATTATTGAAACCAGCAGATCTCGTAAGTGGTCACAAGACAGTTTCTTGTAAAATATGTTTATATTTACATATAGCCTAAAAGTAAAGTCAAATTAGACGCATAATTTGAATAGTTTGATCTAGTAACCTCTGAAATAATCAGGTTACTGTATATCAGAATACATTTAATATCCATCAAGACACTGAAAACTTAAATAAGTTCATTTAAATAAATTTAATTCAATGAAAACTTAACAAAAAAAGTAGAAATAGTGAATAAGGGTATATGTGGTCATTTCAGAAACAGCCTTAAAAAGAAGGGAAGAAATTAGCATTGTTGTAATCTCACTAGGAAATGTTGTGGCCAATTAAACAGTCTCAGGCATGCATATTAATGATCCCATGTGGAACATAATAATCTGTGTTTTGTTCTGATTTACCTTTTTCACCAGGATTTTACTCTCATTGAGCAACGGGGAAACTATAGTGTTTGAGTCTCATGGTTGAGTTCTCATTATTCAGTTATGTGTTAAAGAGCATGTTAAATTAATGCTTACATGAGGACTGCGTCATAGAATGCTTGGTGTAATAAACGTAGGGAGTATAGACCGCCCACAGCAGAGTTAATGAAGCATTGCTGTGGGTAAGTTACACGTTTCTCTCAGTTGGAAAATGACCATTTATAAGTGTCTAAAGCACATAAATATGTGAGTGAATGTTTCAATGAATATGTTGGGACATTGTTGAGTTGTGTTTGGCATCGAGTGTGTTGTTCAATCTTGAGTTATAATGTGTTTATACGAGGCCTGATTGTAATCAATTTGTGTGCTGTCTTGTTTTATATATGGTTATTTTCTTTATGAACCAGGAACTATTTACGCACGCTGTCTGTGCCCATGTATGTTGTTAAATGTTATTAAATGTTTGTAATTCTTTTTTTGATTCAAAATGAGTTGCTACAATTCTAGGCGGGGATTTTTTTCCTATCTTTGAGTTTAATTGTATTGCCCTGTATTTGAGTATCGTCATTCATTAATTTGTCATTTAATTAATTTAAAGCAGGGGTGTCCAAACTCGGTCCTGGAGGGCCGGTGTAAGCATGGGCCGGGGGAGTATGATAACCTTGGATAAAAATATCACGGTTTGACGGTATTGTGATTACTGCTCTAAAATATATAGTTTTTAAATGTCTGGGTAAAAAACAACAACTTTTTTCCCTTTTGAACACAGTATATTTCATTTTAAGAAACATTTAAAGTATTTTGGAGCAGTAAACATGTCAGGATAAATCATTTAAATGAATCATTGACTTCTGCTGTCTTCATTTATTTCAAAAACAGATTTTTTTTTACAATTTAAAATGACATCTTTGGATATCTTTTCTGCTGGAGATACTGTTGTCCTAAAAAAGAAAAAAAAGTAAGTAAAAAAATAGTAGACATACCTTAGGAATGGTATTGCAGAAAATTGACGGTTTTAAAACCTTGACTTTTCCAAACCGTGCATGGTATACCTTGAAAACGGTTATCGTTCCATGCCTACACTGGTGTCCTGCATGTTTTAGTTCCAACCCCAATTAAACACACCTGAACCAGCTAATCAAGCTCTTTCTAGGTATAATAAAAGCTTCTAGGCAGGTGTGCCTCCAGGACCGAGTTTGGACATCCCTGATTTAAAGTGTTATGCTTTGCCTATTCAGACTGTTAAAATGTACAACTGAAACACTATAAGATCACAAAGTTAAAAAGATTTTTATGGCATTTAAAAAAATCTAAAACTGTTTTAAATAAAACAGAGCAGAGTTACTGAAACATTGCTGTGGAAATTGTTATTTTCTTTATAAACCAGAAACTATTTACGCTGTCTGTCTCCATTGTACAGTAAAAAGACAACCCAGGCAAGATATGTGCCTACACTGTAAAAAATTTCCAGGTTTTCACAACAAATTACTGTAATTTTTCACAGTAAATTACATTAATATCGCTTCACAGTATTTAACTGTGAAAATTCACAGTAATATGTTGTATTCATAATTTTATTGTGAAATTAAGGCAGGTAGCATGATTACAGCAAATTACTGTGAAAAGGGCTATATCTTTTGCACGTTATAGAAATTCAAACTTTTTTATTTAATTCAACATAGAAATTAACTTTTATGCTAGTATTGGCACTTTTTGGATATTTAGAAATAACAGAATGTTATTGCAGACCCAAAAACGATTTGGCTACCAACATCTTTTTGGTTGTACTGCACCTTTATGTAATTTTATAAGGTTAACATGGAAATATGAAATAATATTTAATGAACATAACTTTGTGCTTACCCAAAACATAATAAACTGGAATAAAAAGTAATTCATTCATGAAACCAGCTGTTAAACAGCCAAAATTATTTCAATGTCAGGGTAAATGTCTGCTTTAGACGGATTCATGAGTATTGGGCATCTGTCATCGCCTGGAGGTCACTAATCTCAGAATTATTTTTTTATTTTTTTTAAACACAGATTAGAGTTTTAAACAACTATATTCTCGCATGAAAAACGGTTAAAACTTCATTTCCTGACGCATATAGAGCCATCGAAGACGGGGCGAATGTCACAATGTCTAGCCTGAAGACAGGCGCCTCTCTGCGGATACATGATCAATGAGCGCGGTCACCGCCTGGAGGTCATAGATCTCCGCTATCGACAAAACACACTTAAAATTACACACATTCTTTATAAACAAACCACATATTTGAGTTTTAAAGAACTACATTCTCGCATGAAAAACTGTTAAAACTTGATTTCATGGCATATTAAACGCAATATTTATAATATTATGCGAGTTTTCTCATCAGCCATTGCAACTTGCTCAGCTTGGTGCGAAATGAATCCTGGGAGAAAAAAATAATAATTCTCAAAACACTCCAAACTAACTTTTTTTCTTATTGTTAAAGTCAGATATATGTAATATTTTGAATGGCAAAGCAAAAAAATAACTTACTATATTGTAATCAATATCCCTTTTTGCACTGCTTCGGTTCAGTGCTCGCGTGACATTGAATCAGATTCAGATATTTTATCAGACGTGTTCATAAGCTCATACTCATCAGCATGCAGTTAGTGTACAACTAGTGTATATATTGCGTGTAACCGAGCAGTATGATGAAATATTAGTGAATTATATGTTTGCGTCTTACAATATTATACAAAAAGGAATCGGTTTCAGGCGAGTTCGATTCTTTACTGTTTACCTAAAGGAGCCGATTCATAGAACCGACTCGACTCGACCGCAAACAAGCTCCGTCACTACAGGCAACGCCTTGCCTGGCTGCATTTGGTTTGAACTGTACCTGCCTGTCGTCTTTTCATCCAACGGATTCATCCTCGGTAAGTGTTAAAATGTGACTTTTGTCCGTTAAATGATTGTTTTGTATGTATTTCTGTATAGTGCATGTCATTTAACAGAATTAACCAAGTAACTTTAGTTGGAGGTCCCACGCTATTAGTTAAACGGTTTCAGCGCGCCAATTTTTAAACAAGAAATTAACCGACGCCAGACGGCGAATGTAGTGTTTGTGAGGTATTAGATAGAGAGCATAACGTTTGTTCCTGAAAAAATAAAGGTAATTTTCTTTAATTAACTTCGTGTTAACTGCATTCTCTATTTCAGTACAAGACTGAAGTAAAGGTGAAGTGACTATACAGTTAAGGTAAGCTCTGGTAAGGTAACTTTAAGGTTATTCATTTTGACCTTCATTATGGCTAACGTTAATTTTGTTCACAAGTTAGTTAATTAAACTAAACTCATTATGAAACAAGTATGAACTGTTTTATTAAATGGAGCTGATAATACAATTCAGTTGAATGATTTTAAACTTACTCAGAGTACATGCTTATTGTCTATTTCTCACTGGTAATGTTAATGCATTACTAACATTTACTAATGAGAACTTACTGTGTATGTGTCACTAACTACATTTAATTTTTTGGGGTTCAGGTGTACCTGATAGTTACTGCTGAAGTGTGAGGTGAGTGTACATGCTGAGTACACAAATATAACCTAAAGTCATTACCACAATCTAAACCTATATACATACATACATACATGTATACATACATACACATGTGTGTGTGTGTGTGTGTGTTCTGTTGAGTCTTATTCTACTCTTATATTCATAATTTTTTGCAGCCACAGCCACTGATGTTGAAAAACTTATGCTACCAATCACCCCTCGCTTGATTATTCAAGGTAATGTTGATGCCTTCCTCATTTTTATCAGATTTTTAAATGTCAAGTTGTTCACAGATTTGTTGTGAGCGGTTTCATGTACAAACTCTTTTACTTCTTCCAGAAGTTCCTCCAGTACTTCCAGTAGTAGTAAATATTAGACTAAGATTTTTTAAACTATAATCTTTGTTTTTATTAGCAATTTTACTGGGCATGTGTGTTTGTTTGCTTGGTTTTCAATGCAGGCGGTGCATGGAACATCAACTTTATTTCGACAAACAAATTTAATAATTCACAAACACCTCTAATTTAGTCTTTCTTTCCCCAGCAATAGAACATCAAACAAACAGTCTTATTCCTTGGAGGGTCGAGTGGTCATGGGACCTCACCTGGATTTCACAACTGGCTTTGGATCTGGTCTGAAATTGAAGTATCCTGAAGATCCCTTTTGCACTCTGGAATTTCAGGTAATGTCTACATTTAATATTGTACCCGAGGGCTTGTTTTGGGGGGTTAAACAAGGAATGTATAGGAGCACAAGTCATGACTCCCCTTGTGCCCTTGTTATAAAGGGGTGTGTTGCAGACTCAATTTGTGTGTCTGTGCTGGAGACCAGAGAGGACGCTGTCTTTAAAAGGATGGAGCTCTTATACCAAATGTGAAGTTACCTATTCAGGTGAGTGGATTACATACAAGTCATTGCAGATGCATAAATAGTGGGGAATTTTCACTGGGCAGCTCAAATTAAGCGAAACGCAAAACATGTGGAAAAAATATTTGAAATATTTGCAAAAAAAAACTTGATTGAAATGAATACAACACATTTACAAGTATTGTATTCACTTCAATAAAGTTTTTTTGCAATTATTTTTCCAAATATTCAACTCATGAAAAATTTGCTTGATGCAAGGAACATCCTGCTAGTATTCAAGAGCAAGTGCCGTGATGCACATGTTCACTTTGCAATAAGTGTGAACCCAGCATTAGATTATACTCTGTAAACGGAAGATGTAAACCATATCAACTGTTTTGAAATGCTCTGCCTGAGTATATCAAAACCACTATTTGTTGTTGGACTATTTGATTGTGTGTTTGTGATGGAAATGTTGTTTTTTTTTAGATGTTTTTGTTTAAATGGTTGCAGTTTGACTGAGCTAGAGTATTGTGATCATGTTCAAACTGAGCTAACAGTAAAATTGCTCGGTAGTGCAGCAGTAGTGTCCCACTGAAGGTGGTGATTTGGAACAGACAACCTCATTTGTTGAATGAAGCTAACAGTATATCTGCCCTTTTGCTTACAGGTGCTGTTTGGGCATCATTCTGGAGACAGACGAAGTCAAAGAAGCAGAGAAGACATATCAACCAGCAAGTGTGTACAACTAGTAGGTAGTGCTGTCGCCTCACAGCAAGGAGGTTGCTGATTCGAGCCTCGGCTGGGTCAGTTGGCGTTTCTGTGTGGAGTTTGCATGTTCTCCCTGCGTTCGCGTGGGTTTTCTCCGGGTGCTCCGGTTTCCCCCAGTCCAAACATATCCGGTACAGGTGAATTGGGTAAGCTAAATTGTCTGTAGTGTATGAGAGTGAATGTGTGTATGGATGTTTCCCAGAGATGGGTTGCGGCTGGAAGGGCATCTGCTGTGTAAAACATATGCTGGATAAGTTGGCGGTTCATTCTGCTGTGGCGACCCCAGATTAATAAAGGGACTAAGCCGAAAAGAAAATGAATGAATGAATGATTGACCTTGGAATAGATGACTGCCAAATTTTGCAAGCAGTTTTGACTCTCTCTCTCTCTCTATACTGTATATATATATATATAGAGAGAGAGAGAAAGAGCAAGAGCGCACTCTCTCACTGCTTTTTATTTGTATGTTACGTATGATGTCAGAAGATTTTTTATTAATATGTTCTTATAGTATTTTTTGGTTAAATGGAGAGAGGCTTCACCTTTTGAAAATTTTCTGAAATGTTTACACAGATGTCATTAAACTGTTAAATAAATGTGTAAAATGTGTGTGTTTGTTTTTATTTTTATTTTAGAGTCTTCTTAGATCACCCAAAAATGAAGATTCTGTCATCATTTACACATTCCCAGGTTGTTTCAATCCTGTATAATATTTTTGTTTTGTTGGACACAAAGGGAGATAAATTATATTTTTATTTCTATGTGTTCAACAAAAAAAAAAAACATATTTAACAGAATTGGAACAACCTGAGGGTGAGTAAATCATGACAGAATTTTCATTTTTGGTTGACCTAAATCTGCCTTGAAATATGTAAATGTAATTTCACAATAATTTAATGTGACAAAATCATAGTAAATTACTGTGAACTACCTCACAATAATTTACTGTGAATTTACACACAGTAAATTACTGTGAAAGTAATGCAATTATTAGCCAGTAATTTACTGTGAATTTACACACAGTAAATTACTGTGAAAGTAATGCAATTATTAGCCAGTAATTTACTGTGAATTTAAGGTCAAATTTTTTACAGTGTAGGTATTTCCAGATTATCATTCTAGGCACCTTTGAAAGCATGTGAATCAGAAAAAAATGAAATATGTGAAATCATGGGCGTTGCTCGGGCTATTTTTTGGGAGGCTGTAGCCCCCCTATATTTCGACTCAGCCCCCCTAAAACTTTTGCGATTAGCTCATAAACTTGTACACTAAAATTATCGCCTCAGTCCCCTTTAAATTTGATAAGAAAACGGCGGCAGAATTCGGTTCCTCCCCCTCTTTTGTTTTTCATTTGATCAGCAAACCACAGCCGTGGACAGCGAGAGAACGAGGTGTGTGTTTGTTGATAAATTTTTATAATATCTTCTTATTTGGAGTTCTTTAATATAGATAACCTTGTATCACCTGTATATCCCAGTGTCACGGAGGAGCAGTCGGGTTTTCTCGGCGTTCACCTCATCAGCACAGCTGTTTCCTCCAGCGAAAAATGTAACTCTTAACGAACATTTCGCTATTTTTATTTCAAAATGAACTACCAATATTAAACACTTCACAGTTTGTGTGGCGTTAACTATACCATACAGTCTTGCACAGAAAGGATTAAACACAGTGACAGAACCACTTCTTAGAGAATGTAGCCTACTCATTTTAACCGTCACTGACAGAGATAGAAACATTGTGTTGTCTAGTATTAATAAATACTTTTTATTTATTATTATTATCATTCCGACCGTGGAACATGAATTAACCTGTAAGTTTAAAAATATATATTTATATGTATGTGATTTAGAAAAGTGGCAGTTTATTTATTTAATACATGGAAACAAAAAATGCACTTGAATATAGAAAGTGGTTTTTACTACAGTAAACAGGGGGGTTGAACCTATTTGGCTTATTCAGAACTCAAATGGCTATGCCTGTCTATGTAATAGTGGAATACTAGTATACAACCCATATTAAACAAACATTTTTAAGTGTATTACTATTGAATTACTACTTATAAATGTAATATTAAGCTTATATATATATATATATATATATATATATATATATATATATTTTTTTTTTTTTTTTTTACCTTATAAGGAGCTGAGCCCCCCTAAAATGAAAATCCTAAAATCGCCCCTGTGTGAAATCTGCATCAACACTATTTACAAACTCCACTCAAGACATCCATTTTTTTAACCTTTAATAAGTTGCAATGTTGCGTGATTACAATGCACGTCAAAAGGCAAAAAAATAACACTGACATCCAAAAAAGAAGGAAAAGAAAAGAAAAAAAAACATTTGGTACTGCCATCTAGTAAATCACTGGCGTGCCTAATACAATATACAATAAAAGGTAAAGCAAAACAAGTCAGCTATTAAAGTTTTATCAGCAAAGAATAATATATCCAGTGCAAAACATTGTTCAACACACACATTGGCTACAAGCATAAAATGAATAGTGTGCCAAACAACTAACATGTGCAAGTTGCAAAAGGATTAATTAGCACTGTTACAGTCATATGTTCATGGTGCAGAGAAGGACAAAAGCATGACAAAATCTACAACTTTAGGTCAGCTTTTCACATGCTAAAGCAACACTGTATACATTGTGCGTTCTATAGGAAAGATCAATGGTATGACTTATGGAAAACATGACCTGCTTTGTCATGTTTACTTTTCACGAATAAATTAAGATACTTTTTTTTAAGCACAGAAAGATTAATAATCAATGTTTCATTAACTTTTTTGGGGGGAAGAACACAAGTTGATGAAGGAAATATTAACATCACATCACAGGAAACCCAAGCCATGTTCTTCACTTAGTTCAGCTTTCAACTAATTAACACCTATGTAAAAGCATGCAAGATTTCAAATAAAAAATACACATGGGGTTAGCCGAATGCGCAAAACACTATTTACATTTACACTCTCTTAACCCTATACATGTGGATATTGACAGAAGTAACGGTGGATTCTCTCAGTCGAAGTCGCGGTTGGTGAGGACCAGCGGAGCCATCAGAGTCCACACGTACAGAGAGATGCAGATCCAGCTGGAGCTGATCTTCACCCACACAGACGGCCACTTGCTGGTCATCGTCTCATAGTTGGCATCAGGGCTATACAATTTACAAGAAGATAAAATGGAGAAGGGGAGTTTAAGAATTGTTCTGTATACAAACTTTCCAGTATAAACTGAGTATAAAATGACAGCACTAACTGTCTGGTGTTTAAAGTGCTTTATTTACCAAGACTGCATTTGGTTGATATAAAGTACAGTACAATGGGGTATATGCACAGCTAGTGTTTTTCCTCCTATCGATAAACTTCAGGTGGAAAGTGAATCAGATTATTTACAGCATCGATGTTGTAATGTAATTAAAATATAATCAGTTCAATATGCTTAAGCATTCGTTTAGTTGTTCAAGCGTAAAACAAGACGAAAAGCCAATTAAACGCAAGCGCCGTCAGGAGCAGCAGGCGTGTGAATGCAGCCCAAGACACTTTTTTAAGACATGGCGCAGAACAATGGAATTTAATGCAGTACTTCTTGTAGATTCTGAGACCCACTTTATATCATACATCAATCAAGCAGTGAAAATCACTGAATTTTAAAGAAAACAGACCTTAAACGTTGCAATTTTGTAACAGCACAACAGTTCACCGGAAACGCTTGAAATGGGTTACTGAAAATTAAAAGTTTGCATATACCAGGGCTAGTCAATTAGTTTGTCATGGGGGCCGGTTTATGAAAAGCATCCCAAAGGAAGGGCCGGAGAGATCTGACTTGCTATACGAGTGATAACACAACAGCAATATAAGAGCCCATATGTTGTATTTTTGCTCATTTAGACATCCACGTTGGCTTTTTCTACATTAAAATGTTAATATATTGTATTTTGAAACTACACAATATCTGTGCATTATACAATAGACTTTTTTTTATTTTTTAAACATTCAAATGTATTTCAGAGCACAACAAAAGCAGTGCATTGCTGAAGTAGGCTTCTTCTACATTCAGACACATTCATGTTATGTTTTGAACTGCATAACAATTAGGGATGCAACAATTATAGATTTTGGTTGTACGATTATATAGTCTGAAGAATAATCCTGGTTTGACGGTTATCAGGTCTAATGTAAATTCAAGCTTTATATTAGGTGAGCTATTTAGATGAACTGTTGTTGCCATTTGCGTTCATGCATACATAATCATCTTAATATTAATTCGTCTTCCATATCTTTTGTTTACACAACACTGAAAGGCATGGAGAACTCTCACCGTGAGATGTTTTCTACTGCGTGCGCCCGCAAAGACGCAAGCGCGTTGCTCCGCTTGTGCCGCATATTGTCATATATTCTTACATTAGAAACAACAATCTTGCAAGCGGAAAAGACGTGATATGGGAACGGCCGCTAGTTAATCGGGTGTGCGGGCGTATTATCCTTAGTGTACATACTTGGAACTTTAAACTAGGGCACAGTTGGCAACTTGGCATAACTTTGTTTAACTGCAGCAGTTTCGTTTTGTTCTGTGCAACAGAAATGCGGCTTAGAGAACCCTTTACGATAAATTGTGACTAATTAAAGCGCAGTTAATAGTGAAATCGGCTAATCGTTGCATCCCTATTGACGATATCAGTGCATAGTACAAAAGGCCTTTTTTACAAACATATCCAAATATTTTTGGCTGCCCGCGCCACTTCCTGAATGTCAGGTGACTCACGCTCTGCGCAGCTTGCAGCTCATGCTGTATTGAACAGGTGCACCTCACTTCATAACTATAGCAGCCGTTTTTCAGCTTAACTAAATTTATTTTTGATGTCTTGGTCACGCTATTTGGAGGGCCGGAACGACGCGGGCCGCCAATTGAATAGCCCTTGCATATACCCTATTTTGAAAAATTTCTTTTAGTATTTTTGCAATTTTGAGAGTGCCTCATGCAGGTGAGTGGGCTTGACAAACCACCTGTAGAAAACACTCTTTCATCTTTCTGACATTTTAACCGACACTTGCACCAGTTTTAAACCAGACACTTTCTTACAATCACTTTATATCTAAAAAAACTGCATTTATCAGCGGTGTAACGAATCACAACCCACAGTGTTCAGACGACAGAGAGACGCCACGTTGTGTTGCCAAAACAAGTGAAAGAACAAGAATTTGGAGACACGGGTTGTCAGTGTTGCATTTATTAGTGCGCTGTGTTTATTAATGTGCTGCAACGAAGGTTTTGTTTGCATTTTCCTGCTGTGAGAGCGCTGCTGGACTCATGTGGATTACAGTGCACGCGACAGAAAGCATTTGTAAGGAACATTTTTATCCGAGAGCTTTTCGCATCTGGAAATGATGAAATCCGGAGTTGCTGCTCGTCTCCTTTTAAAAAAGACACAGTTCCAGTGTGATTGTCCTGTCTCTACAGATCAGTGTGCGATCAGTTCTTTGTTCTATCAGATGGCAAAGTTACTTCGTATCATCAGCAGTACTCTTTCAGTTTTTAAAGACATACCTCAGTCAAAATGATTTAGTTACTAAGTTTACAGTATGTTAATATCACTGCAATATTTTAGTACAATATTATAGACGGAAAGATCCGCTGTAAATGCTGCTCTCAGAGTGTAAACATGTAAACACCTTAATCATATTATTCCCGTCGTGCAGGATTTTCGCTGCATTTTGTGACAGGATAGTCTATAAACACACGGCTTTCAGACGCTACCTACCGAGTCATCTAAGTTACCGAGGATTTTTTTTCTCCCATTCGCCGTGCGGTATCAAACTGCAGTTAAAGTCGAGATATTAATAATTTGACAAGTAATTTGATTACTAATGTCCATGTAAACACAGTCACTGTCTTTCTCCCCTGCGTCTGTGTGCCCAAATGGAAACTCCCATATTTGCAAATCCTTCCCTCTTTCCCTCCCCCGACACTCCCACCTAAACGGAGCTGGACACGCCCACTTTCCTGACTTTTTCCAAACTAAAGGTGTGAAAACACCCTGCTGAGACAGGGGGTGTCATGGCCCTTTAAAAGATCGAGATCTCAACACCCACGCAACATAAATTCTTAATGATGGTGATTTGCATATTTGTATATATCCTTCCAATCGCTGCATTCAAATCGGTGTTTGAAAAACGCAAAATTCAAGAAAGAGATTAAGTCTTTAGTCTTTTGAGTTAGTTATGAAGTTACAAACAGTCAAATAACACAGAAATACTGGGATAACAGTTTATGGTTTATATAAAATCACTGATGTTTATGGTCATATGCATTAAAGTTGATGCTCATAAAACAAAAGTTGTAGGCAGCGATTACATTATTTAATCAATAGTTGGCGACAACCAGTCATCAAAAAATATGCCACTGAAGAATACTTCAAAAATTACACATCTAGCAATGAAAGGAAGTTTTATGAGTGAATAACTGAATCATTTATTGAAAATGAGACTAAAAATAAATATGGGTTGTACAAATTATAATGTTAGATTTATATTTATATATTTATACATTTATATTATTTATAAATATCTATAATAAATATCTATATATAATTTATATTATATGTATTATATATTATTATATATACACATTTAGCGTTATCAGCAACAGTAGAAATAACAGTGAATTTTTCACTATTTTTATTCAGCTGATTATTTCTTCATTTTATTTTTAATTAAATAACAGGTTCTAAGTTCTGTTTGTTAAAACCAAAAGTGTCTTGCAGTAATGTTTTTGTAATAAATGGAAAACAAATTACATTTGCCTCTTCCCATTTTTGGCTGACCGAAACATGGTCCGATCCGTGACTAAAAAACCATTATGTAATCCAAACCGTGAGATTTGTGATCCGTTACATCACTAGCACTTATAAAGTGTGCTTCACACAGGTGAGTGGGCTTGACAAACCACCTGTAGAAACACTCCTCTCTATCAAAAAAAAAACCCTCACTTTTACTCGAGCACTAAATTCTCTCTTAATGAAGTTGCTGTGAGCACCTGAGTGCTATATGTCGGCGCACTTAACCACTAGACTATTGGTGTCAACCAAAGCCGAATTTTTATCTTCATTACTCCAGTCACCTGATCCTTCAGAAATAATTCTAAAGGCCTGTGCACACCGGGACGTTTTTTGCTCGCGTTTTCCGTCGACGTTTAATGTCTCATGACTAAACAAAGGGCGCCAATGTGATCATGCAAACCATCGCACAAAACGGCAGGCGCAAATGCATCATTTAAAAAAAAAAACGCCTCATGCTTTTTTTTTTTTTAACGTGCCGCGTCAAAACCTTCTCCACCAATCAGATTGGCACTTTTGTTCATGTGCACGAAGCTGCTGAAGTTACAGTAAACAGCACTTGGAGGCGCTCAAGCGCAAAACTGTCAATGCAAGCGCACATTGAAGAAGATGCCCAGAGGCAATATGAACATGGAGCTGCTTATTGCACTGGTGAACAATAATCATTTCTTTATCGCTAGAGCTGCTACTTGAACCATCCATAACAACAAGCGTGTCAACTTTGTCTTCCTCTTCTGGGTTACAAGCGGGTGTCAGAAGCTTAAATTTGTGTAGCGCCATCTAACGTCAAGGAGTGATTTTGCATACTCTTCTGCTCGACGCCTGTGAAAATCGCTTGGGTTTGAATCCGGAAAAACGTCTTGAAAAACGCAGACGATAAACGCAAACGAAATATGTGCCGGTGTGTACGAGCCTTAATATTCTAAAAAACTAACTGAACCTTTTTCAGCATTCTTTGATGAATAGAAAGTTCAGAAGAACACAGCGTATCTTTTGTGACATTATATATGTCTTTATCATCACTTTTAGTTGCTGAATAAAAGTATTCATTTCAATAATCTCTTTACAAAAAAAAAAAAAACAAGATAATGACTCTTTTTAATGGTATAGAGCAGTGTTTCTCAACCACATTCCTGGAGGACAACCAACTTTTTCCATGTCTCCTTAACCAAACACACCTGATTCAGATTATCAGCTCATTAGCAGAGACTGAAAGACCTGTAATAGGTGTGACAGACAAAGGAGACATCCAAAACATGCAGTGCTGGTGGTCCTCCAGGAATGTGGTTGAGAAACACTGGTGTAGTGTATAATGTTACAAAAACATTTCATTTCAGATAAATGCTGATCTTCGGATCTTTCTAATCATAAAAGACTCCTGATAAACAATTGCTTAACTGTTAATAATAATAATAAATATTTCTACAGTTATTTTTAAATTATTGACCCATCCTAAGGCGAAGGAAAATGAATGAATACTGATGAAAATATTATCCCATACCTGTACCAGTTGGTCAGTGTCATCATGATGTACAAGGAAGCCAAGAACAGCATGAAGTGGAAGAAAGAATAGCTGTAAGTGACGCCATCCTTCTCATTATCAATGGCACGGTTGGTACCATCGCCCACTTCAAAGTTCTCAGGGGCAGGACCGTCCTCGATCAGAGCAGATTCATCGCTGGTCAGGGTCAGTTTGTTCACTTGAGTGTTGCTGGAGTTGCGGATGCTACGGAAATAAAAACACCAAGTTGACAAATAAGTGCTGATACTATATAATGAGTGCATTTACAAACAGTCTTAACCCAATATGCATGTGGCATGTTAACCACAATATAAAATATAAAAAAAAAATAGTAAAATAATACTAAACTATTAATATTATATAATATCATTAAAGAGGGACACACTGGCTCAGTTGTTAGCACTGTCGCCTCACAGCAGGAAGGTCGCTGGTTCGAGTCCCGGCTGGGTCAGTTGACATTTCTGTGTGGAGTTTGCAAGTTCTTCCCGTGTTGTGTGGGTTTCCTCCGGGTGCTCCGGTTTCCCCCATAGTACAAAGACATATGCTATAGGTGAATTGCATAACCTAAATTGGCCATAGTGTATGTGTGTGAATGAGAGTGTATGGATGTTTCCCAGTACTGGGTTGCAGCTGTAAGGGCATCCGCTGTGTAAAACATATGCTGGAAAACGCCTGGTTTATACTCGACGCGTTTGCTTGAGTGCGCGCGGCGAATGTGATGTCATCTATGTGTTTGCGGAGATTCGCTTTGGGTGCGCGCGACATGATTTTGGCTGGCGGAGCACACGATTTTTTTTTGAGACTCAATCGAACAGTTCGCGCGGCGCCGCGTTTCATTTGAGTTGAATATGAATCGCTTTAAAGAGATTTTGCCTGAAACAGGTTTGACTGTACAGATATCTTATGATCCGTCCATGCGTGATCATAGGGATAATCAAATGACCAATAAATCTTGGGTCAATTTCAAAAGGGAATATTGTGTCCATCCAATCATTTGATTGCAAAGAGACTCCCCTCATCAAAGAGCTGAGGGGATAAAACATGAACTAGAAGATTTCCACTGTGAAGTCTTGCAGTTGGTTTTATAACAATTTATTAAACAGAACAAACAGATGAAACAGAGTTATTCATGCAAATTAGTACGTTTTAACATCACTACCACTAAAATCTTTATTAGGTTACTGGTTTGCACCGCACAACAGGTTTTTTTTTTGAGTGTGTATTGGTGTGTAAGTAAGCATGCTCAATGTCTACAAACTAATGGCAAATGTTCTTACCTGGAGTACAGCACACACATCAGGAACAAGATCAAACCCACAATGCCCTGGGCATCCCACCACTGAACAACACGGTCCTGACCGGCAGGGCTGGTGCTGTTGAGGCCAATAATGCCAAGCAAGCTAGGGTTGCATCTGCGGTCTTGGGGTAAAGAAATTAGTTTTAGTTTTAGACAATTTTATTAACAAGTAAATATTTGTGAGAAGATTTAGAAAATCGTTCATGATCCATACCAGGTTCATTAGTCATGGCAGACCAGGTCAGATACATGGTGTACAGAGTAACAATGGAGGACTGCAAGAGACCAGACCTGGGCTGGGACTCCTGGAGGAGATGAAAGAGGAGGGGATGAATTATTAAGAGTGGAGGCTTACTTGATATGGCATTTATTCAGACCATCGCAGTCTAGCCAAACAAACAATGTCAGTATATTATTTTCATAGTCTGTACCTGGATTTTAGGCAGGATGGACATGACAGATGCACCGACGCACAGCAGCATGTTGATGCTGATGAAGACTTTATTCTCAGTGCAGCCGTCAGAATGAGTGTAATAAACATAGAACAAGACCAGAGACATCAGGGACAGAGCGTAGTTGATAGCTGTGGCAGATAGAAGAGCTACAAAAAAAGAGCAGAAAAAATATATTAGAAAAATGCAATCAATCTTTATGACTGCATTTACACTGCAAAACTCATCCATTAAAGGTCCCATGAAATTAAACTGAAGTTTTTTTAGATGTTAGTATCAGTATTGTTAGTTTTTTCAGGATATCTATATGTTGGTGTGCTCCAAAACGGTGACAAAATTTGCGTTTAGAAGATATAAACATGTAAAGCTTGTAGTTTGTCACTTCCGCCTAAAATGTATCAACGTTTTTTTTCACGCCACCTCATTCACGTTTCCCATCAAATCGTGACCCATAAAATGCTCTAGTATCTGACATGCCCCGCCCCCTTCAAGACACTTCACATTTGATGCGCTTGACCTCAGCCACAGTGATAAAACAAAACGCTATTGGCTGTTTTATAAAAAGGGGAGGAGCTACACTATGTTCCACCCCCTCTTTGTGTTTCGGTTGAGATTGTCTAACATCAAATAAAAATGCACATTTCAAAGCACTTTTTTCACTTTTTTTAAATTAATATATACATGTACAGCTGTTCAAAAATGTTGGGGGTCAGTAAGATTTTTTTTTAAAGAGAGACGATGATACTTCTATTTAGCAAGGATGCATTAAATTGATCAAAATTAACAGTGAACACATTTGTAATGTTATTTATGTTTCAATGCCATATCAGAAGTTTGGCTATATTCATGGTAACACTTGATATACGTATTCTATATATAACTTACAATCATATGTTTGTTAATAACAAAGTCCCTTTAGGCCATCTTTGTAGGGACAAAGTCCCAAAGGCCATCTTTGAAACGCCTCACAGGCAGTATGCTCGGGCATTCTGTTACAAACATCAAATTCTCCAAAACTGCTTGTCAAGCTTACGATTGAATTTCCTATTAGGAATCACCAATAAAATTAAACAACAACTGTGTCTTTAGTTTCATTTCTAAACAAAATTTTGAATCACACAAACCTGCAGAATCTCACGTCTGGTCCAAGCCCCTCCCCTAGAGTATTGTCAGTCTATAGCAATTGATGATTGACTCTTGTACAAGAAGGCGGGCTTTTTTCCAGCAATCAATGACTGGCTCCTGTACCAGTAGGTGGGGCTTTACTCATCCATATTGACAGTTACACTTTTCCCCATTCAAAAAGATATGAGAGACATGTCTTGTGTATTCTATAGTCTTTGTTAATAATCAAGCATTGAACAAAACACTGATAAAAAGATCTTTCAATTCGACCAATGATAAATATTCAAAAATGCCTCCAGAAGACACCTTTTTAAACACTTCCCTTAAAATATTTCCTGAACTGTTTTCCAGTGTGTGTGTCTATATATATTTAATTTAATTTATTTATTTTTTCCCTAAATAAAACATTCCCTAATATAATTTAAAAATATATATACTATTAAAATATTTTATAGACAAAATATTCTTACACAAGTTACAAATAGATTTCTCTTTCAATAACTGTGAGTGTGCAAGTCCTGAGTGGCCAATTCTACATCTTGTACGTACAACCTGGTCATGTCTCATTTGTAGTGTTACAAAAGATTTCTATTTCAAATGCTGTTCTTCTAACTTTGTATGCATGATATTTATTTCTTGAGCACCTAGAATAATAGAACGAATTATAAAGGATCATGTGTCTCTGACGACTGGGGTCAAATTTAATGACAGTACATTTTAAAACCTATTAAAAATAAAATAACAGATATTTTGGGTTTTAAAGATATTCTACAATAAAACTGCAAAAGAAAAACAATAAAAATGTTGTTCAACATCAAACTACTGAATGCAATACTAACGAATGCATAGGTCTAAAAGAGATTTTTAAAATAAAATAAACTTGAATTCTCATGTGGGACAGAACAATTGAAGCTCTCGTAATGCATACCTGCATACCAGCAGCGAGAGTTTCCCTCCTCCATTTTCTCCACCCAGGACTCATTCCATGAGTGGGCAAAGTCAATCAGAAGCACAAGCTGAATGAGGATGAAACAAAATGCTCCAGCCATCCCAACGTAAAACCAGACTGGAAAAGATCCAGCAGAAGATCATCATTAGATCCCAGCAAACAAATCCAAAACAAAGTCAAGTCTGCCTAATCTTTAATCTTTCATTGCTTAAGCTGGCTAACACAGTGTGTTTTTTAATAAATTCCACTGCACTTTTTCCATGTCAAACTACACCACATATGTTGCATTTAGTTGTTATTTTGGTTTTTAGGTCACCATATTTCACCTTAAAGGGATAGTTTGTCTTACATAGTAGAAACTACAATATTACAGAAGTGAACCATCCCCTTAACATCATCTAACTGTAAGCATGTTTCATTTTAAGGTGCTAAAATAGGACTCTACCAGTAGTAAAAGGGCCCTCAGGAATGAAGAATGCTCCGACTGTAATAGCAGTGGCCGCAGCAAACTTAAAGAACCAAAACCTGTGAAAGAGAATTACATTTATATGTATACATTTAACAGACATTTTAATACAAAGTAATACAGGAACATGAGCTGCAGTTCAACAATATTCACAAATGCCTCGTTTAATAATCTAGATTTAAACACAAGCAAAAGAAAAATGCAGAGATGCAAAGATGAGAAAGTAGTTTGTTTTTTGGATATGTATCAGTTCAGGATTAGTTGATTCTTAAGAGATTTTATGGCTTCAGCAGTTCAGTTGGAGTCTGGCACTCATTCAACTTTAGTTCCTTTCTGTGCAGAAACAACAAGGCGCCACTTGTTTGGTGAAATCCAACATTTCTAAACATAAACCCAGCTAAAGAATTACACAATAGACCCTTTCACGCATATGTTATTGGTCAATTACTTTTAAGATTTCATGTGTGAACAGGACCTTTTAAATTAATTCTGGCAATTTTACAGTAAGCGATGTTATAGAGAGAGAGTTTATTGCCATATCAGCTTCAATGGCTATTTCATGGCTTTACAAACATAAGTATAAAACAATAAAAAAAATATTAAGAATCAAAATAATACATTATATAACATAAACATCTAAAACAAAGGTTTTTTTTATGATTTACTTTTGAAAAATTCTACATATTTAAAAGACTCACGTTTTAGAACAATACCTTATAAGTAGTAAAATAATAGGTTTCTCCAGATAAAAACCACTGTCTCATGAAATTAAATAGGGTATTGCAAAATATGTTTTACATTTAAGATGTTATTGTAAGAGATGTAAAATCGCTAGTAAACATGCCACGTGTGTAAAGAGAAAACAGGATTACCAGTGTAGGCATGTACAAAAACATGCAGAAGAGAGAAATCTGCTTTGGACTAGGCATAGGACGATACCAGTTTTCAAGGTATACAGCGTTTTGGAAAAGCCAAGTTTTTAAAACCGGCAAAATTTTCTGTTATACCATTCCCATGGTATATGTACGATTTTTTTTTTACTTTCTTTTTAGTTTTTTAAGACAACAGTATCTCCAGCAGAAAAGATATCCAAAGATGCCGTTTTAAATTGTAAAGAAATTTGTTATTGAAACTAATGAAAACAGCAGAAGTCAATGATTCATTTGAATTATTTACCCTGACATGTTTACTGTTCTTAAATGTTTTAAATGTTTCTCAAAATAAAATATATTTTGTGAAAATATTGTGTTCAAAGGGGAAAAAAGTTGTTTTTTACCCAGACATTTAACAAAAACTTATTTTAGAGCAGTAACCACAATACTGTAAACCGTAATATTTTTATCCAAGGTTATCAAACTGTCAGAATCTTATAACAGCCCATGCCTACTTTGGACCAATCACAATGTTCTGTCTGGCTGTCTATAGTAATCGCTGCTGATTTTAATTTACTTCTGTGTAAACATGATATTTTAGACACCCCACCCCCCCGCTATGTGTAAAGTGCTTTGTGTGCCCAGAAAAGCACTATATAAATGTAAGGATTTATTATTAATTATTATTACTATTATCCTTCTTTACCATTTTGCGTTGTGGTGGTTCTGCATTACTTTAGTAACTATCTTTATTAGTATTGTATTCCTCACATATTTTAAGAGCAAAAGCACTTTCTGTGTGATCATCTAGATCTAGAACATTAGATTGGAAAGATACAGAAACTAAAGCACTTCTCATCCAGGTTGATTAAAAAAAACTGAAATCATGAATATTTTAGTACTTGTGTTTTGTGAGTAAAATTTCAGTACCTGCATATTGTTACGACTCCCTAGAAAAAAAACAAAGCGCTGCTTTTGCTTTTTATTAACATACACTTGTAATTTATTATATTAAACTTCCAACATGTCCCGTCAAAATCACTCCAATTGTTCTAGAACAGGGGTGCCCAAACTTTTTCTTATAAAGGGCCAAAATCAAACTTCATTGAGGGCTGCGGGTCGAAGTTGAATACACCAAACTGTATTACATTCAATTTGCCATGGGTAATTTCCTAATTTATTTGCTAATATTTAAAAATAACTAAAAAACGTTGCTTTAAAACATATTAATTAATGATGCAGTATCATTTTTAACATTTTATAATGAACGTACTATAATAAAAACCTAAACAATTCCATTTCTAACACATTTGAGTTCAATGCTGAATACATTAGTGGAGCTGCTCCTGCCTTTGCCTTGATTTGCTCACCAATGTCTTGTGCATTGTCCTCTATCTGTCAAGTGACAGCATTTACATTTTAAAAGTCTGATTCATTTACTGCATTTAAATGAAACAATTATTTTAGTTGGGTTTCTTTGTAGCTCCTCAAACAAAGAAACAAAAGGTTATGTTAAATTTGAAATGGCAATCTCTGTCAAACACATTCGCACCAACCAACTCCCCATCATTCTCCCTCTTTTTTCAGATGAGATGGCGGGCCAAACCAAAGGATACCAGAAGCCAACGGGTCCTACTTTGGGCACCTCTGTTCTGGAATAATGAATCCTTTCCAAATAGAGCTATTATCTTTAATAATATCATGCAGCCCTAGTTATTATGGTTATTATGGTATTCATACAGAATAATGATAACATACTGTGCTAATAATAGATTTTTGGAAAAGTGAAATTTGGTCACACTCACCCGTTATGCACAGCAGCTCTCGGGTCCTGGCTGCTCTTGACCTTTACCATAATGAGAGAGAAGAGCAGGAAGAACATGGCCATACCAAAGCACACACGATAAACAGCTTTATAGCCCACCAGCACATCACAGTTAACATGACCTTCCACTCCTGGAATGGATGAACCCATTCCTCCTTCACAAAAGCCTGGAATCTGTGGTCAAGTAAAAAAAAAATGATTCAGTCACAACCCTGAGCATCAAATGTAAAACTAAATGAACTTTTAATGCAGAGTATTGCTGTGTCACCTTTTTCAATTGCCCCTCCATGCCCGGCATGAGCATAATGCAGGCGATGCCCACACCCAGCAGCATGAAGAAGGCATAGATCAGCCGAGTGACAGTGGAGTTGTTTCCACTCGGGCAGCATCCGCACAGCAGGCAAGGAGCACTGCCACAAAGGCAAGGGATCTACAGAAAAAATAAAAAAAAACAATAGATGTTATGCAAGCCATTTTAGATGGTTGGCTATTTTCAACCATGCTGTCTGTAGATTTGAGCTGTCATTGAAACCTCAGGAAACATAATACAGTGAAATGTGTCCCATAGATCTTATTTAATAATTCAATATAGCATCATGGAGGTTCATTCCGCTGAGGCGACGCCAGATTAATAAAGGGACTAAGCCGAAAAGAAAATGAATGAATGAATATAGCATCATTATAATAAGCATGCGCAATACTGCTAGTATGGGCACTTACTTTTACTGTGCCTTTTAAGAATATTCATATTGTTGTATTTCAGTGGTTGTTCATCACAGCACCAAAATGCTGGAAGACTTAATATGTCATTTGTTCCCTAACATGAACATTTTCACATCTTAATCTGGCCTACGACATAAAAATTCTGTGACTATTTAAAGGCCTTTTGTTCGTTAACTCTGTACAGTAAGCCTCCGTTTATAACATCAGTTAATTTAGCTAAAGTCTATGTAATGACAAATAGGAATGCTTATATAAAATAACTTTAACTCTTTAAAGCTATTAGTTACTAGTTAATTAGTTAAAGTAATTAGCAACTAATAAAGTTATGGTAACTAATAACTTAACTTTTCTGATTTTGAGTGTAAATGTATAATGAGCAAAATTCAAAGTGTTATGTAAACAAAAGTAGCAAAATGTGCAGGTATTTTATTGCAAAACAAAAGATGGCTGACCTGCCAAACTGATGGCAAACTGTACAAAACATCAATTCATTTTTTTAGTCGTGGTGTACGCTTAGAAACAAATGTTTTCTTTTAGCATCATCATTTGATGTTGCCGCCATGTTGCTGTCTCTTCGCTCTACTGGTTATGGAAAAAAATAACAGAGGAACCAAGAAGCATTTAAAGGCTTAAAAAAACAGACTGTTTCTCGATTCTAAGACTGTATTTGCATGCAATTGACAAAAAAAAACAAAACGCAGGCAAATGAAACTTTGGTAACAAGGCAGCAGTGGCCCGATCAGGCCAGTAAGGATCCTGTCTACTGTCCCGAGCATCTCACACGCTGGCCCCGGGCCATCGGGCAGTCCTTATTGTTGAATTGAAATACAAAAGCATTTAACAATCTTAGGTGATATTAATTTCTTAGTTAATGCCTAACAAAACCATTTTAAAGTCATAATCGTTTTATTAAATTGAATAAATAACTAATAAATTCAGTTGCATTATTTTTTTTATTTATGAATTTTAACGTATAACTATAATACGGCCATTTCTCACTGTTGATTTTAATGTATTTACTAACGTTTACTAATGAGGCTTTATTGTAAAGTGTTACCTATTGTACTTTATGATCCTTTTGCATTTCTGTTCCACTCAAATGGTAACGGGAAATGGACATTTTTAAAATTCAGTATCAATTTGTACCAAATTCCAGTATCGTGACAGCTAGGGCTGTGCGATTAATTGAAATCGAATTACAATTGGAAATGTTGCGATTAGTAAATCGCAAGAGGCTGTAATATGAAATATATCTGTATTGTTTAATTTCCCCTGCCCTGAGCAAATGCGTGACAACAGGTGTTCTGACATTTTATCCTATCTGTCAGATTATGCTACCAACACTGTATTTGAACTGTATTAAATGTATTTGAACTGTAAATTCAACACTGAATTTGCATTCTTAGGTTGGGGTTAGGTATTAGGTAGGTTAGGGCGATACTACAGCTTCATATCACACTACTCCACATTAAAATTTACACTGGTAGCAAAATCTAATGAGTAGCATTAGCATATTGTGTCATCAAAATGTGCTACCTACTTTTTAAATGGAAGGTAGGACAATCTGACAAGGTAGGACAAATTGACAGATCACCAGCTGTGTGTGTGACAGTCTTACTAGACCAACTGAGAGAGTACACTTTCGATCTGCCCAATCAGAATTCCGCAACTGAACTACGTCCACATAAAGAAAAAAAAAAAAACAACCAGGAAAGGGCTGAAGTGGGATTATGGCATCTGCTGTTTCAGAAGCATTAATAGACAAATTAGTATAAAAAACAGCATTTATAATATGGGAATATTTTGGTTTCAAAGTGACAGACACAGAACAAAACCAAGACATTTTTCAGAGCTGTCGCAGAATTATTGCCACGGTTTACAGATTACTGAGCTGAAGCTTGACTACAAAACTAAATCAAATCGCAATCACAATATCTAAAAAATAATTAAACTAAAAAATTTAAATAAATTTAAAAAAATATCGCGATTAGATATTTTCCCCAAATCGCATAGCCCTAGTGACAACCCTAATGAACATGTATACAGTTGAAGTTAGAATTATTAGCCCCCCCTGTTTATTTTTTCCCTCAATTTCTGTTTAACGGAGAGAAGATTTTTTTTCTAAACATAACATTTTTAATAACTCATTTCTAATAACTGATTTATTTTATCTTTGCTATGATGACAGTAGGGGTGTCAAAATTAATCGTTTCTTCGGTGCACCGCGATGCAGGCGCGGACAATTCGGTATCGGTTCAGTAATAATCATAACCGGTTATAATGTACTGACGTCATTTATCTCACATGCGCTATGTCGCCGTAGCTTACTATGTCATAACACTATTTATCAATATGTGGACCTTTTTGGATTCTCAGAAGCAATGGAAATAAAAATGTAAAACAGGAAATACGTTAGGACCTTTTGTTTACATCCCTCAAAATGGTCTTTTTTAAAGGTACAGTTTATATATCTGACTTTGTATTAAAGGACAAAATTTTTTACAAATAGTATATAAATATATTTATACATTTTAATACAAGAATTGCTGTGCTGTGAAGAAAATATAAAACTGTGTATGGAAAGAATCGTCAATGCACCGTGATGCACCGAAATATCGAATTGAACCGAATCGATGGCATGATAATCGTAACCGAACCGAACCGTGAGACCAGTGTAGGTTCACACCTCTAGATGACAGTAAATAATATTTTACTATATAATTTTCAAGACACTTCTATACAGCTTAAAGTGACATTTAAAAGCTTACAACCTAGGCAGGTTAGGGTAATTAGGCAAGCTATTGTATAACGATGGTTTGTTCTGTATACTATCAAAAAAAATATAGCTTAAAGGGGCTAGTAATTTTGTCTTTAAAATGGTGTTTAAAAAAAATTAAAAACTTCTTTTATTCTAGCCGAAATAAAACAAATAATACTTTTTCCTGAAGAAAAAATATTATTAGACATACTGTGAACATTTCCTTGGTCTGTTAAACATAATTTGGGAAATATTTAAAAAAGAAAAAAAAATTATTATAATTCTAATAATTCTGACTTCAACTGTATATACATTAAAGCAATACACCAAGTATTTTTTGTTATTATACCCATTACAGCAGGGGTTCTCAACAGAGCCCATGGCTGTTTCTCAATTCCAAGAATGCAGAGAACAGACTTCTTGTGAAGACTGGTCTTGCCAGGTCAACTCGGAAGAACGAACTCGGGAGACCGCAAGAACAGAGAACGCATCCTGTGAGAAATGAGATGCTGTGTTCTTCCTGATGGTCACGTGACCTTCACGCGTTTTTAATGGAAAATTATTTAAACATTACAGCATTCATACAAGTTATTGTTTTTCCCCTTTTCACAATATATGTTATGCATAAAGCCTTACAAATATACATTGCACAATACAAATAACACAGATTTTAATAGGAATTTCAGCAAATAAACACCCCTAATGTGTTTATGCCTTTATTAATATTTTCATGGTGATGTTTACCTTCACCGTCTCATTCAGGAAAACTCCGGAGATAAATAAGTTATATCTCTGAACAAATCTATATAAAATGCTGCGCTTCCCACCTCCAGACGCAATGACTTTTGAGACTTCTAGAATTAGTGCTGCGCTCAAGTCCGCATCGGTGTGTCGTCGATATCAAGAACACATCCGGGAACTTTCATGCGTTCTCTTTACTTGCGTTCTTGAGTATTGAAACTGAACTTTGGCAGTTGATGATGACGTTACACGAAAACACGAGGATGCAAGACCGCTGAAGAACGCATATTGAGAAACAGCATGTCTTGCAAAGTTTAGTTCCAACCCTAATCAGACACACCTGGGTTAGATAATCAAGCTCTTACTAGGCTTTCTAGAAACCAACTTGCTTCAACACACCTGCAAGGATGAACTAAAATCTGCAGGACACCGGCCCTCTAGGTCCAAGTTTGAGAAACCCTAACTTTATTGTGATAATATAACGTATTTCATGATAAAAGCTTCAGCAATTCGTTGCAAAAATACGTTTTTACCTGAAATTTACCTCTAATTGTCAAAAACTTTGCATTAATATAGCTTCTAATGGTCAATCACCATGGTGCCAGTTTACCATGGTGCCATAAAATCAATCTGCTGCAACTGATGCTATTGCTGTGTCGATAATATAATGTAAAAACCCCAGGGGTCACAATCCAATGGGAAAAAAAAATCTAAAGGCTCATGGCTTTTTATTTGCATATAGTTTTTTTATGTAACTTTTAAATAATATGTTTTCTTCTGTAGGTTATGGTTAAAATATGGTAATTTATTTTATTAAAATAATTTTGAAGTTTAATATAGCTTACTTGATATTTGAAAATCACCAAGCGACCCCCATCATTTACTTACAATATATAATCTTTAAAGGACTTCTTTGTGTAAAACAAGCAAGGCTTGGTGACTTATAATAAACATGATGAATGCAAAGTGAATCATATCAGTTTTAAGGAATAATTTAAGAAGCCTCATCATCTCTCTCTTGTACTCAGGGTACAAACCAGACAAAGATTGTACCTAAATTTGTCCAGCCTTACGTAACAAAGACAGAGTGTTTAGACATGATTAGCTCAAAGAGGACATTAAATCTGTCCTGAAATAAATCTCTGGATAAACAACTTATCGAACAGCATCAACCAAAATGAATAGCCTGCGCGCTTTATTGTTAGCGACATAAATATTATAATAAACTTGACATGACAACTAGTTAAATATGACAATTCCACAACAACAAGACTGTATACCAGCACAAGTATATTCATATTTGGATTATAAAATTATGATCTCTTTTACAATATTACAATTAAAAATTAACTAAATACAACTAATATAACAACTAATAATACTAATATAACTAACATATTAACTTAGTATTAAGTGTTAGTTACAAAATCCAAAACATGTATGACTTATTATGAATAAACAGTCTATTAAGCAATGTGTTTTCTCTTCTGTCTCTGTATATATATGTGTGTGTGTGTCATCATGTGCTGACATCTAATCAGTGTTTTGATGTCGCAACCCTTGAAATCATCATTTGAAACCAGCATGTCATGTTAGTTTTTATGCCCAGAAATGACACTTGCGCTGGGAAAACATAATCATTAATCTCTAAACTGAAATATCAAACGACGTGTTGGTTTCATTATCACCCTAGAAAACATTGTTTGTCTTGTTAAATTATTCGACTACGAGAGAAATAGCAGTATATAGGTTTCATTACCAAAATTACGCGAAACATAAAACGAAAGTGTTGTGTACTTTGTGTATCTATGGTTGTGTACGACCACAATAACATTTTGTTCTTCATCAAAACAAGGGAACCACCCAACATGACACTGTATATTTGATGCAACAGAACGAATTTAATCAAGATAAATGTAATCATAGACATTGTTAAATTCATTATCATGCTGTGATGTGTCACTTTTGGTAATTATTCTCGCAATTTAGTGGGTTTTATGAATTTAGGGCATCTCGAAAGGCCCAGACACCATTTTCTCTTGGTCTCTGTGCCGATGCGAATGTCATCAACATCACATGATAATAAACTCGTCGAAAATCCGACAGTTTACATTTATTAGGTTGTATGTATATTTAGGCAGCATATTTTTTAACGAACTCACCCAACTGGCCATGGAACAAAGCCCAAGTACAGCCCCCATATTCGGCGGTGATGGGCAATATTTTTCCGGACGGGTTTGAAAATGGACGCGGTGTGTTTACAATGCAGCTCCGCTGTCTGATGAAGCCGGAAACAGCAAGGTAGTTTCACTTTCCACATTTCAAAATAAAGCTTCTGGTTTTGACGGAGGCAAAATATTTCATGGAAATTACCAAGAAGATGCCGGGGAAAAGTAACAAAATTTCATTTAGTCTCAATTTAAAACATAGAAACGATTGATACAAAGTACAGGTAATTTATTTTAAACACAAACAATAAAAAAGTTACATATAATAATAATAATAATAATAATAATAATAATGAATATAAATGATAGGTGGCTCTATAACATGTTTTAATTGCAATTTTGTTTACATTCATTAGTTTATAGTGGGAATTTCTAAGGGTTATTTTACTTATGGACTTTTATTTTATTATTATTATTATTATTATTATTATTATTATTATTATTATTATTATTATTATTATTATTATTATTATTGTTAAGCCATTTTCAAAGAACTCTGTTTCAAATTAATGTCAATGTCAACCAAACCTCATTTACCTACAGCCTTCTCTATTCAAAAATAGCTCCCTTCTTGAGACTAAATATTGTTTGTATGGCCCTTTAAGAATGGAAACTTCCAGCTTGTTTTCCATGGCTTTAGATAGGGCTCATTTTTGTGTCTTGCTTCATATTCTTTGTTTATATTCTTCTGTGTTCTGTATGGCTGCTTAATTATCTGAGACTGATGCCTATATGCGTTTATTGTGTCATATTATATTGGGCCTTGTTTAATCTTGTTATATAAATCCATTGCACATATAAAAAACAGGTACTTCTGTTGTCTCCACGAAAACAGATTTGTAAAGAAGTAGAGAAGAAAACTTAAATAGATAAGCTATTGTAACAATAAGAAATAACTGAAGATGTGCTGTTAAACTATAGAGGAAAATTGCAGAACTCTGGCAATTAAATAAACTAGAGTCAATTATTTCACTCCTATGCGGTTACCACAGCTAAAAACAGGGTTGAGATGTTGCATTTCAAGATACTATCAGTAGGCTAGTGAAGCTACAGCCATATAAAAAGTGTATTAAAAATGATATATATTAGGGACCTTGCAGTTTATTATTGGTTTAACTGAACTATCTGTAAAATTAAAGAGCCCCTATTTTGCATTATAAAAGGTCATATTTTGGTTTTGGGGGTCTACAACAACAGGCCGATATGCATGCAAGGTCAAAAAACACTTTCACTTCATATGCATTTATTATTACCTAATTATCCCAACGACTCCCGTATAATTCGTTCAGCGATTCATTTGTTCCCAAACCCCTCCTTAGCGCAAAGCTAATCTGCACTGATTGGACCGATGGCCCAGTCTGTTGTGATTGGTCGACTGGGTTCAGCGCGAGACAGACAGAAATGCTCACCATGGCTATGAAGTAGCAGAAAGTATGTGAGAGCCCAATGCAGGAATGCAATAAAGCAATGCAGTTAAATACCAGCATATTACTTGACTCTTAACACTAACCCAAAGTAATAACAACGACACACATTCAGTATTAATCCACACAGTGGCAAAAGTTAAACTATTTTAAAAACTGACCACGCCGCGTGTGTGAGGAACAGCTGATGGTGGCCATAGCAAAGGCAAACAGCAGAGGATAATGAACACAAAATGCATTTAAATCGGTAAAGGATGAAGCACACGTCGCTTTTTCAACGTGGTTTTGGACACAATATGTGAATAGCCGCCTGAAGATTTAACCTGAGAGATACAGTACAAACCCCATAATAGATAAGTTATTACAAACCATGCAGAGCGATTACAACTTATAACTAGGCCCACACGGAATCTGCTCGAGCAGAATTCCGCAGATTTTCCGCAGATTTTCCGCAGATTTTCCGCAGATTTTCCGTAGATTTTCTGCAGAATTCCGCAGATTTTTAGCCCATCATTAATTCGGTTTATTTACTTGAGTAAATGTGTGTAAATCTGAATTCATTTAGTTTTTAAATTACACATATTTCACATATTAAGGTTTTAGTTATGAGACTCCCAAAATAATTCAGCAGAAATCCGCAGATTTTTACCAAAATTCTCCGCAGAAACTGCAAAAAACGTCCGCAGATTCCGTCTGGCCCTACTTATATCACACAATTAAACACGTATTTTGCAAACTACACAAAATGAAGAAACAATTTTAATTACACTTACATGTTATGATCCAGAGGAAGAAGAAACTGGTCCATGTGAACTGTAACAGTTACTGACAAAGTCTGATAAAGTCTGATAAAGTCCCATACATAATAGTCTCTGCTGCTCCTTCCTTTATAGCAAATGGCTGACGAGTCCTGCGTTGCAGCATAGGTTATTGTATCAAAAATCAGAAAAATGACAGTAACTAACACAGCACATGGTTGGCTATACTGTGGTGGTGGTGTAAAAATTAACTTTAACCCTTTATTCCCTGCAGCCAGATCTCCATCTGTCAGTGATCGTCGTCTTCACGTCATGATCAGTCCCGTGATCCTCAGCACTCCGCTAGTGTCTGAAGGGAAAGTAGGTTCACATTTTACCGGATCTGGAACTACATATTTGGTTATGTACTGTATTGACGTTGACGCATTCAACCAAAAGATCCGAACACAACTCGATTCATTCATTCGACTCTGAGTCGACTATTTTGTTAAAAAATCAATAGTTTTAAACACGGTGCACTTTCAGATTTAAACCTCAGCTGGATGTTTTTATTCACTTAGTGCTGTGTTACACACTGCATGGAAGCTCATTTTCAAGACCCATAGGGGCTCTTTAATAGATAAAGTATTGACAGAAAATTACCAGTACTTGAAAAAGAAAAGCATTTAAAATCACATTTTGTCTTTAACGTTCTTATTGTGAAATTAAACTTCAGCAATATCAATTATTCAGTAATTAAACAGAAACAAGGAAATCTATGTCAGTCCAAACAGATTCATGGAAATCAAGCAATACGTCCAGGTAATACATGGCCCTGAGGCAAATGATTATATAAATGGCAGATGCTGAATATCTGTAAAAGCTCTTAAGGTTATTGACCTCATTTTTCAACATTGAACTATAGCTGCTGATTCTGTGACTGTATGAGACTTCCAGTTCATTAGTCACTATAGGGAAACCAAAATACCTCACAACAATACCAACTGATTTATGCTGCTCAAAAAAATAAAGGGAACACTTGGAGTTACAGTGTGTTGTTTAGATGTTCCCTTTGTTTGTTTATTTATTTTTTTGAGCAGAATATTTTCACTATTATTTTTTTACAGTCTACTTCATGACAAGTCAAAAGGAAACTACTAACTATAGTAAGATATTTGTATAATCACAATGAACATATTTACACCCTCCCCCACCAAAGACCCCTATTTCACTCAAACAATGACATTGTTTGTTCAAAATACCAATTTAAATGATCTGAACCAACATAATTCTTGAGTTTTTTGGGGACAACTTAAATGTTTTATTTTCAATTCACTCAAAATTGTTAAAACTAATAAGTTAACTTAATTTTTTCATGTTGTCACAACACAAATCAATTGTAAGGAACCCAGCATTTTTACAGTGTTCCACTTTTACCCCTCTTTTACTTCTTTTAATCATTTTCCTTCAGCTTAGTCCCTTTATTTATCAGGGTCACCACAGCGGAATGAACCGCCAACTTATCCAGCATATGTTTTACACAGCGAATGTCCTTCCAGCTAAAACCCATCACTAGGAAACATCCATACACTCTCATTCACACATATACACTACGGACAATTTAGCTTACCCAATTCACCTATAGCGCATGTCTTTGGACTTGTGGGGGAAACTGGAGCACCCGGAGGAAATCCATGCGAACATGGGGAAAACATGCAAACTCCACACAGAAATGCCAACTGACCCAGCCGAGGCTTGAACCAGCGACCTTCTTGCTGTAAGGTGCCCCCGCGCCGCCCCTTATAGGTAAATTGAATAAACTAAATTGCCCGTAGAGTATGTGTGTGAAAGAGTGTGTATGGATGTTTCCCAGTACTGGGTTGCAGCTGGATGGGCATCCACTGTGTAAAACATATGCTGAATAAATTGGCGGTTCATTCCGCTGTGGTGACCCCTGAAGAATAAAGGGACTAAGCCGAAGGAAAATGAATGAATGAAAACATGTTTTCATTTTTCATTTCCAAACGACCAATTTAATAATGACTTCTCTCTCTCTAGGCTTACTTGTGAGATGAAGCGGAAGTGGTACTCAACACTAGAGCTGTGATTGGCCCAGAATGTCTTATTAAAGGACCACCATTCTGTGATACACCCGATCAGCCTACAATTTCCCCATTATGGAAAGTGGCAATCCTGTATTACTTCAATTTCTTTTTTAAATTTGATTTTTATTACGTAGAAAGACATGAAAGCTTTCTATTCCAAGTAGATGATACTAATTATTTTAATGGATCTCAGGGAAGATCAAGAACACTGTATTCGTATTCTAATTCTATCAAGCCATTGTAAAGTCACCATCGCATCAGAACCCATAAGTGCTGGGTTGGGATTTTAATCCAAACCCTGGCTATAAAAATTTGGTATCATTTTACAATTTGGGGCATTTAATTATTGTATTTGCTAAAATGAACAACGATTTATTAATAATAATTAGGCCCACACAGAATCTAGCACATCATTGAGTCTATTTATTTACTTATTAATTCAGTTTTTTAATTAATTACTGTTATATTATTGACTGATGTTCATATGATTTACTTAAAATACAGTTTTTAAAGTAATATTTTCGGTCTTGTAGTAGAGAGACTTGCTTTGTTTACCAAATAAGTGGTTCTAATTGGATTTGCATTGTTAAAATTTAAATAATTGCATTAAATAAAAGTTAAAAAGGTATTTTTTTTTTTATTTAATATATTAAATTTTTAGTTACGATACTCCTAAAATCATTCTGCATAAATCTGCAGATTTTTTACAAAATTCTCTGCAGAAATAGCAAAAAAATGTCAGCAGATTCTGTCTGGCCCTAATCATAATTCAACATTTACCAATGCATTAATAAAAGCCAATGCTGTACTTGTTAACACTGAGTTAGAAATGATCTAACAATGAACAATCGTATTTTCATTAACTCACATTAACAAACATTAATAAATACTTTAATAAATGCATTGTTCATTGTTTGTTCATATTAGTAAATACATTAACTATTAGGCTACATGTCTTGTATTGTAAAGTGTTACTAAAATATATTAAAATCAAATACTATAATGATATAATTTATTTAGGTTTAATATAATTCATGTAAATATCACCATCACATCAAGTGGTGGGTTGTGATTTTAACCCAAACACTGGCTATCAAAACTTGGTGACACTTTACAATATGGGACATATAATTAATGTATTTACTACAATGGACAAATGACAGCATTTATTAATCATAATTTAACATTTACTAATACTAAAAACAATGCAGTGCTTGTTAACACTGAGAAATGATCTAACAATGAACAACCGTATTTTCATTTACTCATTTTAACAAACATTAATAAATGTATTGCTCATTGTTTGTTCATATTAGTAAATACATTAACTTTTACATGTCTAGTATTGTAAAGTGTTACTAAAAATACACAAAAATCAAATACTATAATGATATGATGAACAGGCGGCACGCTGGCTCAGTGGTTAGCACTGTCATTTCATATACTCAATATACTAATCCATACTAGAAACATACTAACATACTAAAAACATAGTAACAAACATACTAATCATACTTGCAACATGCTAATTCATACTAAATTCATGCTAACGACATGCTAGTTTATACTAGAAACATGCTAGCGACATGCTAATTTATACTAGAACCATGGTAATTAATGTTAGCAACTGCCTAGCAACCACTCAGAACACATTAGGGACTTGGTCGCCTCACAACAAGAAGGTTGCTGGTTCAAGTCCCTGCTGGGCCAGTTTACATTTCTGTGTGGAGTTTGCATGTTCTCCCTGTGTTATTGTGGGTTTTCTCTGGGTCATGCGGTTTCCCCCACAGTCCAAGGCTATAGCGTATGTGTGTTTGTGTGAATGTGAGCGTGTATAGATGTTTCCCAGTACTGGGTTGCAGCTGGAAGGGCATCCGCTGCGTAAAACATATGCTGGATAATTTGGCGGTTCATTCCACTGTGGCGACCCCTGATGAAAAGGGACTAAGCTGAAGTAAAATTAATAAATGAATGATATGATATGAACATTTTTGTTCATTTTGTTCATCATGTTTAATATTGTGCATTAATACCATATCGAGCAAACAAATCAAGATTATGCAAAGCAACTGGACATGTGATGGAGTCCTATTATTTTAATAGGCAAATGAACAAACAGTTACTTCAGTTTTAACTGCAATTTCTTCCTTTGGTTCCTTCACCATCTGCCTTTTCTCAGGAGAGCTGAGTAGCCTTTTTTTTTTAACAGTTAATCAACCCTTCATAAAAATTTCAGATGAAAATCTCTTTTTGCCACTCTTTTAGATCAATGCTCCTTTGGTCTACAGACATTCTCTATCACTTCATAATTAAACATATGCCCTTGGGCTGCTGGCGTTGGTTTTATTTTTGGATTTGACAAATGGGATGAAGCCGCTGCCGTGTGAAGCAGGATTGTAATTATCCTCAGCCAGTTCAGAGGGTTACCGGTTTGTTTGTGAAGGGGAGGATTGTGATTGCATAAGGTGTTTAAGGTAGTAGTAGGAGACAGATTAAGGTTTGACCCGCAGGGCGGAGGGTCAGAGAGTTTGTATATGTACAGTACATATAAATAGAGCTTGAGGTGTCTGTCAACTTTGATTGTGGATGTGCTACGGTATATTTATTTAGATTTTCATGTATTCTTGGGGCAACACAGTGGCTCAGTGGTTAGCACTGTCGCCTCACAGCAAGAAGGTCACTGGTTCGAGTCCTGGCTTGGTCAGCTGGCATTTTCTGTGTGGAGTTTGCACGTTCTCCCCGTGTTTGCATGGGTTTCCTCCGGGTGCTCCGGTTTCCCCTTACAGTCCAAAGACATGCGGTATAGGTGGATTGAATAAACTAAATTAGGCGTAGTGTATGAGGGGGAATGGGTGTGTATGGATGATTCCCAGTACTGGGTTGCAGCTGTAACGGCATCCGGGGTGTAAAACAAATGCTGGAATAGTTGGCGGTTCATTCCGCTGTGGCGACCCCTGATAAATAAAGGGACTAAGCCGAAGGAAAATGAATGAATAATTGAATGTATTCTTAATCATTTTACATGTGCCTGAATCCAAACAACTTAGAAAAGAAGACTGGGAGCAATCAAAACAACAAAATGATAAGAATATCTATGTATTGATGTGGAAAAAATAATATGAAATAAGATGAAAGTACAAACATGTATAAAAATAATTAACAATATTTGTTTTTAGTAAAATACAGAATAGAATATATATGAGAAGACCAGAGCATTTTTTTACATTAAAGATTGAATAGAAATTAATTTTAAAATGTAAATGATAAATCTTTATTTAAAAATAGGTGTGCAAATACAATATTCAATTAAATAATTTTGTATTATTATATTATTATTCACATTCACTAAATTTCAAATACTATAATCTTCACTTAATGTCTTGTTTTGTGTGAACAACATAAGAAAGAAACTCAAAGGTTTGAAGGGTGAGTAAATGTTGACAGAATTTTAATGTCAGTGTAAACTATCCCTATAAATTCAATTCATCTTCATTTCTATAGTAGGCTACTTTTCTTTTTATATTGTGTCAAAGCAGCTTAACATAGACAAAGAAAACAAATAGTAAAAAGCCATAACAATATTTTACATTTTGTAACATTCTAGCAAGTCAGGCAAGCAGGAGAATAGTAAGACCCAAGGTGTTTTTTTACATACAGTTTTTTATTTCTCTTTGCTATTTGGGCTTATTGGAACCTAATTAGAATAAAAATCTAAGTATCATCTTTTGATATGATGTACTTTTAGAGAAAAATGATGTCCATATATGTGAACTCGTGGTCCGAATTTACATAAAACTCTTTTTCCTAAATTTTCTTTAATGCGTATATAACATAGAACATTTTATTGAACTTGCTTTGACTATCAGAAAGTAAAAACAACATTTTTTCCCCATTTTGGACAGTTAAAAATAGGGTTTGGGACATTTCATATGCTGCAAAACAGTTGCAGGATGACACTCTATGTCTGTAACAAAATAAAATACATTCAAAGTATTTAAAAAGCCACTTAAGAGCTAAAATGTGCTGTCCACGTATGTGGACACTCAAGCCCTAAGAGGATACAATGTTGGTGTAGTTCTAGTTAAATAAAACTGATTCAGTTGAGTATATACAGCCAAGCCTAATATTATCTGGCAAAAATCTGACTTAAAGTTACTTAAATTTAACCAGCAAGTTTTTTTTTTGTTTGACCGGAAATGCAATAATGTGCACCTTTGGTAAAGCTGCTTTGAAACAATAATTATTGCGAAAAGCTCTATACAATTAACGATTTAATTAATTAAAAAAGACAATAAGACGATGTACTAGACTCAAATATTTCTCGGCTTTTATTTAGCCTAGCTTTGAACAAAAAGTGGTAGTTAGAATTTGGTTTTGACTAGCCTATATCTTTAGTTTATGTAGGCCTATTTTTAAAAATATCAATAAATAATTGTTTCCCAAAATAAAAATAAGAATCTGTGATAAGTTATCTTCTTGAGTAAAATAAATAATAAATAAATAAAACAACGATTATTGCAATAACAACAAAAATGTTCCCTCGATCTGCGAGACTGAGATGCTCGTTAGTCTATATGTGTCTGTTATTATTATTATTATTATTATTAATATTATGTGTCTGTCTATTATTATTATATGGCAGTCAGAGTTTGGCTGAGCGCGCTCCCGCGTGATGTCGGCGGCGCGCGGGGTAGTTGTGCGCGCTCGCGCTGGACTCGGTGTCAGAGAGAAGGAGAATCACGACGAAGATGGTCTCGATACGCGGAGTTCCCCTCATGGATAGCCTCTGTTGGTACTGATTCGAGTGTTTCTCCCGGATAACTCTGCTTCGAGGAGTTACTTCGTATTCGGAGTGAGTAAAAGCTCTGCTGCAGGACTGTTTTTCTAGAGAGATACAGAGAAGGTTTAGAGATGTGGAGAGAGAGCATCACTGCGCGCTTTCAACTTCTCTATGTCCAGTGCTCTGTCCAGATGCTCGCCGATGCATTACTGCGTTTACATGACAGGACAATAAGTACACGAATGAACCACGTGTTTTGAATGAGTACGGATGGACGGTAGTTAAATAATTCCACTTGTCGTAGGGAAAATCTATTGTTCCTGTTATAGTGTTCTATGCACTGTTATCATGCAATATGCGTTTGACACTTGAAGTAATGCACTGTATTAAGATATATTTATTGTATGTCATTAGATTTTTAGCGTATGAATGGTTTTCGTGATGAAATGATGCTGTTGCAGTTATGCCAAATGAATATGTTAGGCTGCCTATTGTTTTCATTTGACTTAGTTATTAGAGTCTTGTGCATTTCTGCCTGAAATTACACTGACCTTGAATTGGGTGTAGTGTTGTAGACCAGAATGCTTTATATGGCTGGTTATTAACTAGTCAAAATGGTTACAGTAGCCTATTTGGTGCTGATATATATAGAAACAAACCTTTAGTCAGTTGCTCATACCATGGTTAAGTCATTCAGATTGGTTTTTAGAATATGTTTCTGATCAAGCAGCTAATGACAGGCTTAGAAACATGTACCAAAACAGCTTAAACTGGATTGTCCAGCAGGGATTATTGCAGTTGCACTTTATGAATTTGTTTGTAAATGATCAGTGTCTGGTAGTGATTCTTCAGGGCTGTAAATGTTTGGACATGATGAAAAACCTGCTGTATGTAAAGTTGCAGTGCTTGTGTTAAGTATTAACCTTTCTTATTGTTTCAAAAAACCCTAATATATATATTCATATTTAAATACATTTCAAAATATACAAAGTCCAATAACATATTTGCTATTATATATATAAAACAAATAAATGTTTGTATAATCATTCTTGGCACTTCAGCAGTCAAAAACAGCTATATTTGTAGCTGTTCATACACTATTATTATTACTCCAAAATATTTTAGATTGCAATTCTTCTACAGATAATTTTCTTGACCTTGAATTACATTTTGAAATATATTTTATATATATAAAGATTTAAATTAAATATATATCGAGTAAAAATATACACTCACCGGCCACTTAATTACGTACACTGTCCATCTGCTTGTTAACGCACATTTCTAATCAGCCAATCACATGGCAGCAACTCAATGCATTTAGGCATGCAGACATGGTCAAAACAATGTCATAACCCATGTCATAAAGTGCGAATCATCTCAGACTGGTTTCTTGAACATGACAATGAGTTCACTGTACTTAAATGGCCTCCACAGTCACCGGATCTCAATCCAATAGAGCACCTTTGTGATGTGGTGGAACGGGAGATTCGCATTATGGATGTGCAGCCGACAAATCTGCAGCAACTGCATGATGCTGTCATGTCAATATGAATCAAAACCTCTGAGGAATATTTCCAGTACTTTGTTGAATTTATTCTACGAAGGATTAGGGCAGTTCTGAAGGCAAAAGGGGTCCAACCCGGCACTAGTAAGGTACCTAATAAAGTGGCTGGTGAGTGAATATCTAAAACATATATGTGACCCTAAACCACAAAACCAGTATTATGATAAACAAATATATTTAACAAGAGCCAAAAAATACATTCTCAAAATGATAGATTTTTAAAAAAGTCTTTAAATCATGATGATATTTTGTAAATATTCGTGTGTGACTATATCAAAGTGTAAATTTTTATTAGTATTTTACTTAATTTGGACAACTTTAAACGTGATTTTTTGCAATATTTCGATTTTTTTAACCATCAGATTTCAGATTTTCAAGTAGTATGTTATGTATCTCTGGCATATATTAGGGCTGCACAATATTGGAAAAATCTGACATTGCAATATTTTGTTTTGCTGCAATATATATCGCGATATGAACATAATTTCAATTAAATGATTTGAATAGCTCTATCTGGAAAGATTTTATTAATTTAGATCGACTGGGGTGATAAAGTCTTTTTTCTAAGCAGTGGATTATAATAAATTAAATTATAATAAATTCACAAGCAAAATTAAATAAATAAACAGTGCTTTGTGGTTTTCTGAGGAATCTAACAGTATTCAAGTACAGAAATTTAACAATCAAATGTAAAATAACTGGTCATCATTGTATAAATAAACAAAAAAACCTATATAATAGTATTGTTATCTATTAATCTTTAATAAATAAGCTAATCCTGCGATGTGACTTGTAGATACACACATTGCAATATCGATGCTCAAATGATATATTGTTCAGCCCTACTATATATTGTCTTCACAAACCATACATCAATGGAATGCTTATTTATTCAACTTTGAGACGTCTGTTTGTGATTGTGGTTCCACGGTCACAAATTGTATATCTTTTTTTTTTCACCTTATGGAACAATTAGACAGTTATTTAAAAAGTATATAAAGTTTCTAGTGTCATACATTTTTTTCTTCCGCTTTTTATTTATAATTATTTCTGTTCTAAAGCCCTGGGGAATATGAGCAGACCGCAGACTGGTTTTGTGACATTTGGGATCATTTATTTGCTACACGCTAAGTTAAAAATGGTTAAAGTTGCCTAGGAGACACAGCAGTTTCATTATCTTCTCATCTAGAGGCATTTAGTCAAACGGGCACCGTGTCCTTTCCACTATAACGAGTCTTGCATTTACATCCTGGTGTAAGAGCCCTTTTGTTCGTTGTTCATCTATTTTTGCATACTATATTAGTGTTGTTGGTAAGAAAAGGTTGTCATGTTGCTGCGCTGAGATAATAAATGGACCTCCAGCAGGGTTAAATCACACATGAAATTACACATTGATAAGTCCCATTTCTCCCGAGAAAAGCTCAACGACCCTCACAAGATTTACTGATAGAGGGCTGGATCGGCTTTTTACAGGCTGTCATTTTGTTATCTGCACACTTACTGAGATAATAATTACCTGTATGCTATCAATTAAAGCTATTTTGAGTTTTCTGGATGTCTGTTTTTAGTTGCTTGGGCATTTTTTTAAAGAAATAATATGCTGAAATAGCGTTGTCACGATACTGAAATTTCCAACTTTGATACAATACCTTGAAAAATATCAATATTTGATACCATGTTTGACTGAATCTGCTTTTTACAAGCTGTCATTTTGTTATCAAATAATAATGACCTGTATGCTATTGATTAAAGCTATTTTGAGTTTTCTGGATGTCTATTTTTAGTTGCTTGGGCATTTTATGTTTTTAAAGAAATAATATGCTGAAATTGCTTTGTCACGATTCTGGAATTTCCAACTTCGATACAATACCTTGAAAAATATCGATATTCAATACCAATTTTGGCTGGATCTGCTTTTTACAGGGTGTCATTTTGTTATCAGCACACTTTGTGAGATAATAATAACCTATATGCTATCAATTAAAGCTATTTTGAGTTTTCTGAATGACTATTTATAGTTGTTTGTGCATTAAAAAAAAAAAAAGAATATGCTGAAATATTGTCGTCACAATACTGGAATTTCCAACTTCGATACGATACCTTGAAAAATATCGACATTCGATATCATTTTTAGCTGGATCTACTTTTTACAGACTGTCATTTTGTCATCAGCACACTTTGTGAGATATTAATAACCTATATGCTATCAATTAAAAATATTTTGATTTTTCTGGATGACAATTTTTAGTTGTTAAAAAAATAGTAGTTTTGAAAACGTTTGAGACAGTTGGCATAGATAGATAAGCACATATATGTTAGCATGTTTCTATACTTCCAGCCGCAACCCATCTCTGGGAAACATCCATACACACTCATTCACACTCATACACTACGGACAATTTAGCCTACCCAATTGACCTGTACCGCATGTCTTTGGACTGTGGGGGAAACCGGAGCACCCGGAGGAAACCCACGCAAACGCAGGGAGAACATGCAAACTTCACACAGAAACGCCAACTGACCCAGCCGAGGCTCGAACCAGCGATCTTCTTGCTGCGAGGCAACAGCACTACCTACTGCGCCACCGTGTTGCCCTAATGAAAAAAAAATGCTATTTATTTAATAATATATTACAATCTTTAATAAATAATGCAATCCTGTGATGTGACTATTGCAGATGCACACATTTAAATATTGATGCTCAAACAATAGCCCTAGAATATATAAACTAATAATTGATTGAATTTACAGAAATCATGATATATTGTTATCAGGATGACCTATATTGTAGTATGAGATTTTTATCATATCGTCCAGCCCTAGCATCATACATCAAATTTCATGATAAATTTCTACTGTTCTAAACGCCAACCGTTTGCATCCATCAATCTCAGTGGCGTTTCGTTCACAAAGGTGTGTGTATATGTTGTGCCATGGTACATTAGAGCATCTCCTGCTGGGTGCCGCCCATGGAGAATCTATTTTTAATTGGCCTTGTTGATGATAACAGAAACTTTGCAGCCGCGTCTGCTTTGCTCGTGAAGTTAATTGTGCTCATGGGATTAGACAGTATCGTTTGGCACAGTTTATTTTCTCCATTACCGCTGGTGCTGCACATTCTCACTTGCTCATCCACTTTCACACATATGTCATACGAGCTGCAATTAGACAAGAAAAGCAGATTTGATGCCCAGACTTGTTGTTTTACTTCTTTAGGCCATTTTAATGTTTAAAGTCGTTGTTTTAGAAAAATGCTGTGGTTAGAAAATCATAATGCAGACACAGGTTAATTGGAGGGCAGAGATGTGCTCTACTGTATGAATCATATCAATGTGAGTTTTAATCAGTAAGGAAACTGAACCATGTGGTTATAGCAGTAAAAGGCAGGTCAATATTTTTGGTGCATACCATTTTAAATGATAAAAATCACATAACAATCTTTGAGTGTTTTATACTGATTCATTAATTGGTTGATAGATTGACTGTAAATTGCAAAAGAACAGACATCACAAAAATGGCAAAGGTTATACAGTGGGTACGGAGAGTATTCAGACCTCCTTTATATTCACTCTATCCTTTAATGCAGCCATTTGCTAAAATCCTTTAAGTTCATTTTTTCCCTCATTAATGTACACTCAGCACCCCATATTGACAGAAAAAAACAGAATTGTTGACATGTTTGCTGATTTATTAAAAAAAGAAACACTGAAATATCACATGGTCCTGAGCATTCAGACCCTTTGCTTAGTAGAAGCACCATTTTAATCTAATACAGCCATGAGTCTTTTTGGGAAAGATGCAACAGGTTTTTTACACCTGGATTTAGGGATCCTCTGCCATTCCTCCGTGGAGATCCTCTCCAGTTCTTTCATGTTGGATGATTGGTGGAAAGCCATTTTTAAATATCTCCAGAGATGCTCAATTGGGTTTATGTCAGGGCTCTGGCTGGGCCATTCAAGAACAGTCATGGAGCTGTTGTGAAGCCACTCCTTCAACATTTTAGCTGTGTGCTTAGGGTCATTGTCTTGTTGGAAGGCAAACCTTCAGCCAAATCTGAGGTCCTGAGCACTTTGGAGAAGGTTTTCGTTCAGGATATCCCTGTACTTTGCCACATTCATCTTTCCCGCGATTGCAGCCAGTGAATGAAGACACGCCAAACACGAAAGATAACGTTCCCGGTGTTTGACGTCATCCACCTGTGACACTTTCGCTATCCTGCGTTCTGAAATGATTCCTCACAGCAAATGTAAACAATCTGTAGTGGGAATTTTGCACACAACGTGTCTCAATAATAAAACCAGGAAGAAAAATTAACTGTTTTGACTTTTCCTTGTGGTCATTTGATATGTCGCATGGATTGCATCATCTGATTCTGTGCTCTTATTGGTTCTTGGATTGACGCTCAAATCTTCTGACACTGCCAGAACTTCTGCGGAGGAAAAATCTGATCGCAACGGACACTAAGAGTCTGTCAGTGAACATGTCAAACTGACGACCACAGATTTTAGCCAAGGATTTTAGCAATCTTTTAGGATTTCCCAAATTTGTCTCAGATAACAAAATCGTGGCTGAAATCTCACAGTGTGAGCAGGGCTTAAGAAGGGTTCTGGTCATCCCAAATGTCTTCCATTTAAGGATTATAGAGACCACTGTGCTCTTAGGAACCTTAGGTGCAGCAGATTTGTTTTGTACCCATGGCCAGATCTGTGCCTTGACACAATTCTTCAGGCAGTTCCTTTGACCTCATGATTCTCATTTGCTCTGACATGCATTGTGAGCTGTAAGGTCTGGTATAGACAGGTGTGTGGCTTTCCTAATCAAGACCAATCATTATATTTAAACACAGCTTGACTCAAATAAATGTGTAGAACCACCTCAAGGATGATCATAAGAAATGAACAGCACCTGAGTTAAATACATGAGTGTTACAGCAAAGTGTCTGAATACTTAGGACAATGTGATATTTCAGTTTTTTTTTTTAATAAATCTACAAAAATACTACAACATATTAGTATATACAATAATAGTATACAACAATACTACAACAATTCTGTGTTTTTCTGTGAATATGGGGTGCTGTGTGTACATTAATGAGGAAAGAAAAATGAATGAACTTAGATGATTTTAGTAAATGGCTGCAATATAACAAAGAGTGAAAATTTTAAGGGGGTCTGAATACTTTCTGTACCCACTGTATATATAAATATGTCCCATTTATAGTATATGGGTTGTTGATATGATGCTGCATTTTTCACTGTCACACATAAGATAATTTTATGTCATAATTTAAAATGCAGCAAATGTTTAAACATTTCTTTGTCTTCAATGGACCTCTTCTTATAAATACTGCTGCGCTATTATTATTATTATTATTATTTATTATTTTTTTTTTTTTTACATTTTTGAGGCATATCTCAAAACTGTCCTATGATGTGTCTGTCTCAAGCATAGTTCAATAATTTACTCTTATAAATTAAAAAGAATATACATCGGGCATATTTTTACAAGTGGCTATTTAGTTCACATATAGAACATACTTTTTTAACAATTGGTAAGTATGCTTCTACATTTTTCAAGGGTCAAACTAAAATTAGTACCTAGTATTTAAGTTCAGATGCATCGTTTACAGTGAAGAAATTACACTTCACTTTTACATTAATCTGTTATTTCCAGTATTTGAGTTCAGATTCATCGTTTTCACAGAAGAATTTACACTTCTCCTTTACATTTATCTTTTTTTCCAGTATTTAAGTTCAGATGCTTTATTTACACAGAAGAAATCACACTTCACCTTTACACTTATCTTTTATTTCTAGTTTTCCTCAGGAATTTGAGGATTCAAGTTTTTTTTTTTTTTTTTTTGTAATTGACACATATTACAGAATCATATGATGAGTAAATTAAAACATATTATTACTTCAAGCATTTGGAGTCAGTGTGCTTAATAAACCCGAAGCCTTTTATAGTCTTTTTTGGAGCAGGCATTTGAAAAGATTAAACCGATTCAAGCCGCCAATATGCAACAGATCAAACTTTGTCCTTGAAGAAGCTCAGCCTCTTTCTGTCTCTTCGTCTTTTCTCTTTTAACAGCTTATATTCATTCAGTTTCAGCCTCCCTCAGAGCATCATCAAGGCTCTAGTGAAAGGCATGACAGCTTCTGTTCTAGTGTTTCACTGGCGAGATCCCAAGAGAGCTCAACTCTCCATTCATTCCACCAACTGGTTCATGCGTTACATAAATATCCTCATGTAAACAAACAATACAGCAGTGTGGTACACAAGGAAATAATGGATAGTTATTATATGACTGTAACTCATTTTTACTCAACTTACAGTACAGTTATTAAACAGTTACTTAACTAATATATGCAATATTTAAACCACTTACTTTTTTTCGTAAACCCCCAGGGGTCTAAGGGGATTTTGGGGCCCCTAAGATGTTTTGACATGTCCTCACATTTGTGCTTATTTCAGCTACTTATTACATAGTATTGGCCAACATGTATTTTTTTCGTAATCAGCACAAACTGTGCTACAATAATACGTGAGAAAAATTGATGTACATGCTTGCGTTTTTTAGAAGAAAAAAAAATGATGCGTGGTTATTAGTTTTTATAGAAAATATTGTTGCTGAAATAAGGTCCAAAACACCACACTCAATGGGCCTGAATAAGACTTTTGAGTAACCAGTCTTGTAGGCTAGAATATTTACTTCACAATTATGTGAAAATTATTCTGTTCTCTCATTTAAAGAAAACATTACAATGATTTACATTTTGTAAAGTCTGTTTTGGGTCAGCATAGCTGTATGCATGAGTGACAATGGTCATGAATAATTCACACCTAAAGAGACAAAAGACACTCCCCCACTGGCTAATGTTCACCCATAAAGAACATTGTAAAGCAATGTCCAGCTGCAAAAGCTAGCCCAAACTATTTATAAATGCTTGTTGTATTACAGACCATCTTCGTCGTGATTCCAGTGTCCTCTGATTGGATTCTGTTTGTCTGACTTAATGTATTTTATTTGATATTGTTTGGTTAGAGTCTTCTAGTTATATTGCAAAACAGTGCACATAAATTTCACAGTAAATCTTAAAGTGGTGAAATGGACATGATTTTGGATGCGTAAAGGGTATATTTACATGACATACTGTCAATTCAAATCAAATTAATAAAAGCTTTACATTGATTTGCCAGTCTTTATCCCTTTGTGTAATTTACTTTAATTGAATTTTACAAATAAATATAATGTAAAAAAAGAGGGAGGAAAGAAAGAAAGAAAGAAAGAAAGAAAGAAAGAAAGAAAGAAAGAAAGAAAGAAAGAAAGAAAGAAAGAAAGAAAGAAAGAAAGAAAGAATGACACATACATTATTACAGAAAAATCTAAGTAAGTTCCTGGGGGATTAATATAAAAATTGCAATTCAATACTATACTAAATATTAGAGTGCATTACTATTGATATCACAATTACTTTTCAAATACAGAAATTCTTTAATACAATATTACACAGTGCATGTTTAAATTTTTAGTAATAGAAGAACCATTTTTACCAGTGCAAACATTATTTAAAACATTATTTATAATTAGAATAACCTAAATACTAATGTAATTAATTTAATATCTATTAAATAGTATGTAATTTTTGCTGCTAGAGGGCATGCATTCACAACAAACAAAGCATATGTTGTCAACGCTGTGACTGAGTGTGGAATCATGGGAGTTGTGGTCTTCATTACTTTTTACGAGGAAGCACTAAAGGAGTTGCTAATGAGTGTGACACAAAAGCAGTTGTAATTTTAATACGTCACAGTGGACTGCTTCTGTTTTTTCCAGTCAATAATAATTAATAAATAAAATTAAGAATTTACTTATTGCATTGCAATTGTGTTACACTTGGTATTACCCTTGGTAGTTTGCCGTGGCGTCAACTGCTAATGACATGTGGGCTTTTATGCTTCGCACCATATGGGGTACGGTGTGTGTTGTTCCTCATTCAGTGAGGAGTTAAAGACCACACAGTGTTCTAGCGATAAAGCCTAATCCTGGGCTCTGCTATATGGCAGAGCTTGTGTGAAGTCTGGCACCGGAGGCCAGAGGGCTATAAAGTGAGGTCTCACTGTTATCTGTTATCTTAAATCGGCGGATTTGTGCGCCATCATATCTGTCCTAAAAATACACAGCGGCAATCTAGGGACCAAGGTATCCTGGCTTTGAGTTTGATCTTCACCTGCCAACTGTCAAAATGTCTTGCACCAAGACAGCAGCTTATTTTATTGTCTGCTCAGAGCTGTACGTATGTCAAGTAAATAAAACAGACTGCTGCATGTTGCAAAGCTGTACAAGTCTTACTTTTCTGCACTGGATAAATTGTCTGTGACGGGAGAATAAGGGGTTGCATTCAGAAAGAGCTCTTATCGATCGTACACTGGAACCCTGGCAGATGTGAATTATTTATGAAAGCACGGTGTCTTCATGCATGGCACACTATGTTGTGTCATAAACCTAGACTGTAGGTGTACACAGAGGTGCTGTAAAATATATTGAAGCTGTTTTTAAAGGCTTGTCCTGCATTTTACTTTTTTGTTTGGACATGCAGTGAGAGATTTACGAACCGGTAAATGTTACTAATATAATAAATATAGGAATAAAAAAAAAAAATAGCATTGCTATAATGATTCTACTGGGGAAACGGATTACATGAGAAAAAAGGAAGACAGATTAATTTTTAAATTGTAAGAATAACTGACCAATTAAGAGTACAGTAGCTGACTTTAACTGTGTTTTGATGTATACAAAACAAACTGAACTTGTGATAACATACTGTATTTACAATTGTTTTAATGCAGTCCAATCAAAAATCCTTAATCCTTAATCTCTCCTTTGAGTTTTGTGTAGTAATTTTGGACTGATTGATTTGAATACTATAAGAATGAGTCAAATAAACATTTATTTTGTAAGTTTGGAGTTTTACAAGCTCTACTTTTATAACAGACAATTCAATCCAATATTTTTATGTGGATTTTAGGAACATAAAAATGCTGGATGGTCAAGATATGTGCATTTTCACAAAAAATAGAAACAAGTCATTATTGACCAATGACTTAATTTTATGCATATTTACTTATGGAAACTCATGGATTTTATATTTTTGATTCATTAGAAAGAATTGGCTCACTTAAGAGTCATATAAACTACCTGACAATAGTCTTGTTGTTGATGCCAGTTGTAAGAGCAACAAATATAAACTTGATTTCAATTGATCAATTGGAAAAGTAACAGAAGGTTTTTTCAGATGAATCATCTGTTAAACTGCATCTTAATCATCACAAAAACTGCATGGACCTAAAATTCTCACAGAAATCAGTCAAGTTTGGGGTTACATTTAGTATAAGATCTGAAGAGTGGATAGCAACATCAACAGCCTGAGATATCAAGACATTTGTGCTGCCCATTACATTACAAACCAGAGGAGAGAGCAAATTCTTCAGCAGGATAGCGCTCCTTCTCTTACCACATCAAAGTTCCTAAAAGCATAAAAGATCAAGGTTCTCCAGGATTGGCCAGCCCAGTTACCAGTAATGAACATTATTGAGCATGTCTGGGGTAAGATAAAGGTGGAGGCATTGAAGAGCCTGAAGAGTCCTGCAAGAACACTTTCTTTGCCATTCCAGATGACTTTATTAATAAGTTATTTGAGTCACTGCAGAGATGTATAGTTGCAGTTGTCCAAGCTCATGGGAGTCATACACAATATTAATTCTTTTTCCACTGCACCATGACTTTATATTCTATACTGTACATTATTTCTGTTAAGTGACAAGACTTTTGTCTAAGCAAAGTCAGACCTTACTGTCCTAATTAAATTATTAAAAATCAAGACATGATTATATTTTATTTTGCTAAAATAAGTGTAATCTAGAGGCCTTTGCCTTTCATATAAGCCACATCTAAAACCAAATGATCAGCTAGAAGATAAATTATTTGTTGTTTCGAAAACTTGTATAGGTCACAAGACTTTTGTCAGGTGTAGTTTTAGTTGGACTTAAAGTTGGACTAGTTTGAGATTTTTTACTAAAAAGTGCGCATACACTCTTACAAATAAGGTTTCCAAAAGGGAGTTTTGTGCTCTGATTCCTTAGAAGAACAATTGTTGGTTTACCCAAAGAAACTTTTAGTGAAAAAAGTTCTTCAAAGAACCCATTTTACTTAATGTAAAGAACATTTTAATAATTTGAAGAAACTGTTGTGGATTAAAACTGTTTCATAAATATTAAATGTTCTTCATGGAACCATGAATTTCAGTAAATAACCTATGTTTAAAACCAATGCCATATAACAACAAATTTCAGAACCCTTCTTCTCTGAATTGTTCTTTAAAGAATCATGTGTCAAAAGTATTTTAATGACATACTGTACAGTTGAAGTTAGAATTATTACCCCTCCTGTTTATTTTTTTCCACAATTTCTATTTAATGGAGAGAAGATTTTTCAACACATTTCTAAGCATAATAGTTTTAATAACTCATTTCTAATAACTGATTTATTTTATCTTTGTCATGATGACAGTAAATAATATTTGACTAGATATTTATCAAGACACTTCTATACAGCTTAAAGTGACATTTAAAGGCTTAACTAGGTTAATTAGGTTAACTAGGCAGGTTAGGGTAATTAGGCAAGTTATTGTATAACGATGGTTTGTTCTGTAGTCTATCGAAATAAAAAAATAGCTTAAAGGGACTAATAATTTTGACCTTAAAATGGTTTTAAAAAAATTAAAAACTGCTTTTATTCTAGCCAGAATTAAACAAATAAGACTTTCTCCAGAAGAAAAAATATTATTAGACATACTGTGAAAATTTCCTTGCTCTATTAAAAATCATTTGGGAAATATTTTAAAAAGAAAAAAAATTCAAAGAAGGGCTAATAATTCTGACTCCAACTGTAAAATAGCTTTTTAAATATGACAAACCTTTTGTGAAATGAGAAGTTTCCATGCATGTCATGAAAGTTCTTACAACAATAATAATTTACAAATCTTACGAGTGTCAGTTTTTGAGCCATCCCCCATATACCTGTTCATAATCAGTCATCAGTTATAGCAAATGTGTGTTTTAGCCTTAAGGTTATCTGTTGCACTTTTAGGGCTTTAGATTGAAGGTCAAATCTCTGTGGTGCCAATTCCTTAGGGCTGCATTGCTATTGATCAGTCTTACTTTGCCCCTCTGTTCTTTCGTGCCATTTTCTATACAGCCTGTCATAAATCTTAACTGTATAGGGGTGGCAGCATCCAAATCTGTGCCAAGCAACAGCAAATATCCCAACAGCAAATATCCCACTGACCCAGACTGATACAAATACATTTTAAAAAACCTAGCATAGACTTATTTAATGCTTAGGAGCATTTAAGTGTATTGATTTGTACTATGTATAGCGCTTTAGATAAATGACTGTAATTGATTTAATTTTGTTGAAGGCAGCTTTTTCTCCCGTGCAGATTTGCTTAGATGCTCTGAGGAAGAAAAAAAGGGAAAGAAAGTCCATTTGCTTTATTGCTATAGCTGTCGTGTGGATTTGTTACCGCATGTGGAAAACAATGCACATGTTGGAGTCAGCAATATGGCAGGTTCAAGCCAGTTCAAAGAGGCATTAGTGAACCCCTGAGATATGTGAAAATTGCTCTACAAAAAAAAAAGGAAAAATGTTCACAGTAAAATATCCCTGTGAGACTTTGCTCTAATACTTTATAGTACTGCACTGTTTTGTACTACTAGATTTGACCAATTTTGTGAGGAAAATATGAATGCCTGTTAGGGCTGCACAATATCGATATCGCAATGTACACATCTGCAATAGTCACATCACAGGATCTGCAATGTCCAGTTATGATTACAGTGTTTCCTCTAGGATTTTTTCCAGATGTGGCGACAAGCCTTTTACACAGATCTACCTATGGCGTTATTTCAATGACAAACATTTTAAGCGCAGTATTACAAGTCGAGATCGCATTTATGTAATATGAGCATGCAGATCTCTTTGCTTGCGCGCCGATTTCCTCTGTTCATGCACAAAACTCCTTGCACATATATGCGCTGCTCAAGTGCAGATTTTCTTGTGCGCTCTCAAATAAACACTGCTGAAGTGCGATTTAGTGCGACAAGTATGTCTCCAACATTTATTAGATTTGCTAGGAATATTTATGAATGTCTCTAATAGACCTACAGAGCGGCATTAATGCATCCTGAAGTAAAGTGAAACGGCTATAAACTCCAGCAAGATAAAGTCATTGTATGCAGAGCCAGACCTTTATCTCTAAGGTATAATTATCTAAACTTTGTTCATCATGACTGAAAGCTACGTCATTTTTGCTAGCCTCACGCATCAGTCAGTCAGCATGTCACCTTAAAGGGTTAAACTGGGTTAAACAAATAACTCACAGCACTACTAATATTACTATTGTCCAATTTTGGTGAGCCTGTGTGAATTGTAGCCTCAGTTAGTTGACAGGAGTGGCACCCGGTGTGGTCTTCTGCTGCTGTAGCCCATCTGCCTCAAGGTTTAACATGTTGTCCATTCAGAGATGCTCTTCTGCATACCTCGGTTGTAACAGGTGGATATTTGTGTTATTGTTGCCTTTTTATCAGCTTGAACCAGTCTGGCCATTCTCCTCTGACCTCTGGCATTAGAACAGAACTGCCGCACACTAAATATTTTCTTTTTTTCAGACCATTCTCTGTAAACCCTAGAGATGGTTGTGTGTGAAAATCCCAGTAGATCAGCAGTTTTTGAAATACTCAGACCAGTCCGTCTGGCACCAACAACCATGCCACGTTCAAAGTCACTTAAATCACCTTTCTTTCCCATTCTGATGCTCGAACTAGATTAGATCATCTTGTCCATGTCTACACGCCTAAATGCATTGAGTTGCTACCATGTGATTGGATGATTAGAAATTTACATTAACGAGCAATTGGTGTACTTAATAAAGTGGCCAGTAAGTGTATATCATTACGGTGGAATGAAACGTGTACCGTAAAATAATTTTTTATTTTATGTATAGCGTGAAATGTAAATAAGTGGCCGTGGCCAACTCATTATTGCTTTATATTTTCAACAAGAAGTGATCACTTAGTTTCAAACCAGCAAAAATACCAGCTGACCCAGCCGGGACTCAAACCAGCGACATTCATGCTGTGAGGCGATCGTGCTACTCACTGCGCCACTGCGTTGCCCCGTTTACATATTTATTTTTGCATATTTATGTTTTTTTTTTCCTGTTACTTACTTGGGATATGTTTTATATCTGTGAGAAGATGTTACTTGAGAAATGTTTAAAATAATAATGTCTGTCCATGGAACTGTGAAATGTGACACAGTGTGTTGTTCATCTAAAGTCATAATTTGCTTAATATGTTTATAAGGTTAAAAATTAAATACAAGATAATTAAAAAAGATCAAGTCCTTTTCTATTCTTAAATATTCAAGCTTATCTATTATATTAAGCTCTTGTGTACATTTTCTGGAATATCTACCTTTATAAAATACTATATCATGAAAGACATCATAGGCGACACAGTGGCGCAGTAGGTAGTGCTGTCGCCTCACAGCAAGAAGGTCGCTGGGTCGCAGGTTCGAACCTCGGCTTGGCTGGTTTCTGTGTGGAGTTTGCATGTTCGCGTGGGTTTCCTCCGGGTGCTCCGGTTTCCCCCACAGTCCAAAGATATGCGGTACAGGTCAATTGGTTAGACTAAATTGTCCGAAACGGCTGGAAGGGCATCTGTTGCGTAAAAATGTGCTGGATAAGTTGCTGATTATAAAGATTAATAAAGGGACTAAGCCGACAAGAAAATGAATGAATGAATGAAAGATATCATTACCATGAAATAAAGTTCGCCACAGCAGACACACTCGTATAAACTACAGCCAGTTTATTCAATTCACCTATAGCATATGACTTTGGACTGTGGGGAAAACCGGAGTACCCGGAGGAAACCCACGTGAACAAGGGGAGAACATGCAAACTCCACACAGAAATGCCAACTGACCAAGCCGGGACTTGAACCAGCGACCTTCTTGCTATGAGGCGACCGTGCTAACCACTGAGCCACCGTGTCGCATAAACTTTTTCATACCTTGAAAGAAAGTTTTGGTCATACTGCCCAGCCCTAGTTTTTGCTAACATTTTCAGTTAAAGGAGCTACAATGAATTCAGAACCATATTTATTATCAACACTGGTGCCTGCAGATTATTGCTGGTGTTCACACTCATTCAAATGTTATGTACTGTACAAGAGATTGAGCATGAGTCAGTGCGCTGATGATCACCTTTGCAGTAATATACTGATAAAAAACACCCCAACGTGTCTCCCAGATTTTCTCTCAATATTAAATAAAACACAAGATGTAAGCTGCTGGGAAAAGTAAAGAAAGCATCTGATGATCACAGTGTTGTGGATATGTTTGCGCAAGCTCTGCAATGGTATGATAGTTGGTTCTAAAGTATATTTGATACTGTATATAGACTATATAATTCTGGTTGTGTAAAGACTATAATTTACTTTGCATGACACCTTGACATTACAGTACAGAATAGTTTTTTTGGCATTGTATATGGATTGTATAAGGATTCATTTCATGTGTCAACAGAGGAGAGCCTCACAGAAGTTCACATAAATGTCAAATCCTTTTGATTTAAAAAAAAAATCAGTCTGCACCTATGAAGTGGCTTAAGATCTGTTCTTTAAAGTTTTGTTACAAGCTGGTCATTGTGTGATGTTTTCTTGGTGCATTTTATGATGTGCCTATTGAAAATTGTATGTTAGATCACTTATCCGATTAATAGCAGACTTAGATTTTTTTGTAGTATACGTGTAGTATAATGTGAATTCATTGAGCATTACTAATAGTCAAGTCACCTTTATTTCTACAGTGGTTTATACAATGGCAATTGTGTCAAATCAGCTTTTCAGAGATGAACTTGGAGTTACGTTTTGTTCAGTAGACGGGTTTTGTTCTAGCTAGCTCAATGGGGATCCAGTTCAGTATAAGGAAAGTTTACAGAATACACAAGCCATGTCACTCATACTGCAATGATCAGTATGGACACTCTAAGTCAAGGGTGCCCGAACTTAATCCTGGAGGGCCGGTGTTCTGCAGAGTTTAGCTCCAACTTGCCTCAAGACACCTGCCAAGACATTTCTACCAAGCCTAGTAAGAGCTTGATTACCTGGCTCAGGTGTGTCTGATAGGGGTTGAAGCTAAACTATATAGGACACGTCTAAGTCCTGTGTCAAAGCTGGTTCCTGGAGGGCCGCAGCTCTGCACAGTTTAGTTTTAACCCTAATTAAATACACCTGATCAAACTAATTGAGTCCTTTAGGCTTGTTTGATACCTACAGATAGGTGTGTTGAAGCAGTTTTGGAACTAAACTCTGCAGGGCTCCGGCCCTCCAGGAATTGACTTTGACACCCCTGGTCTAAGTGAAAGAAGCTCCGCCTCCTAGTGACAGAGCCAATCATCAATCACTATAGACTGACAATTCTCAGTTTTTTGCAGCTTCATTGTTATAACCCCTTTAGGGTCGGCAAATGCACTGAAATCTCAGCGAATACTTGCCTCACAGGCATAAGAAATATATCTACATAGAGCTTGAAATCTGTACTAATGAACAAGCCAATTAAACTTGTTCTAAAATGTTTTCTGGTTTTGTAATCTGTATGAAACATACATGAGGTACAATATGTTCTATCAGACCTCATTATTTTTAAATCATTTTCGCAAATGGAAATCACATGATGGCAACCACTTGTAAACAAATATGTTGCTGTTATTTTGGTAGGATTTGCCTTTAGGAATAAGTTGGAAAGTAACTCAGCAGACCAGCTCAATCAGACGCAGCATTATTCAGAGGATGAAACTGTGTAAAATGTAACTTATGGAGTCTTAAGGCTGATTTATACTTCTGCGTCAAACACATGTGTATGATCCGGTGCAGCCTTCGCATGGTTGCATACCCCTCGCCGTGGCTGATGTTGACGCACACCTCTCAAAAAATGTAACCACACGTTGCAACGACGCAAAGCGCAAGCTCTGTGATCGGTCGGCTTGGTAGCTGTGACGAGTATGGGCGGGGCTGTGAGCTGCGAGCCCGATGGAGCGAGTGTTTACAAGTGTTGAGTCCCGTGAAAGAGCTCCAGATGGAAACTTTTGTTTTGTGTTTACCTTGTGATTAAAGTTGTTGCACTTTCGCTAGTTTCCGCCTCTGAATGAGCGAGTTTTAGCTACATGTATATTAAGGTAGCATCAAGAAAAAAACATAACACCCGCAAAGAAAATTGAAACAGAGGACCATAAAAACCTACTGCATGCCAGCATTTCGGAAGTGTTATTGCAGAGCAACACAAATAGAATGCAGAAGTATAAATGCTTGGCTATGTGCAGGCGGGCACCGTGGTCTCTCCGATCACTCGACGCAGTAGTATAAATAATCCTTTAGGGTAGTTAAAATAGTTTGATTGACAGGATGACTGCATCATCCAGAAACAGCCATAATGGAGGTTGGTGTGGTTGGTGTGAAAAAAAAACATTTTTTTTTGTTGTGGTTAAATTTTATTGGTGATTCCAAATATGAAATTTAGTCACATGCTTGTCACACAGTTTTGGAGAATTTAATATTTCCCCGTTCAAAGAGATAGAAGCTGCACTTACATGCCCGTGAGGCATTTTAAGATTGCTGCCGAGTGAAATTACTTGCCTTAAAGGGTCTTGAGTTGAAGGATGGGATTCAGTGAAGAGCAGCTCAAGCCAGAGGTGACAGTAGAATAGAACCAAAATGGAGAAAAAAAAAATCTGCTTGGCCAACAGTACTAGTGATGCTTGCCTTGCCATCAGTCCCACCAATCAACACTCCAATCAGTCTTCATTCAAATACATTTGCAAAAAATCTGCAGCATTTCTGATCTATTTGATTGTAAATATGTATCACTCGGTTCTGTTCAACCCTAGAAATAATATGCTGTGATATACTGGAATGCTCTGTTTCATATTATCAGTCCAAATATAGTTTGGGATAATGTCAGAATTTTTCGATGCCACTTTTCCCTTCTATGGTATTTCAGCAGCGTCCGGTGCGCATCGATGTTGTCACTGAGCTCAGTCTTTGTTTAGGGAGGCAGATAGCCAATGGGAAAATCATTCCCCAGGGATACACTACGCAGGGAACTGAGGTCTGCCTTTCAAACGTGAGAAGATGAATCACATGTAATCTGTGCTTTGTTCTTCAAGCCCACACGTATGGGCTTTGCCCTCAAGCGGCTAGCATCTGCTATAAATAGGTCGAGATTAAAACCTTTGTTGTCCGGATAACCTACAGTTCATCTTCCATTTGCTTCTGCTAAGTATGTATCTGATCCCCTGTAGATGATTGGATGTGACTTGGCTTGTTTTATTTTTGGCTGTACACATCATGTGATGTGATGCTGTAAACAGCTTCGATAACTAAGGCTATGGCTGGAGACGTCGCTGTTATCCAGTGCTAATTGGCTTTGTTTACAATGCACAGATGTGTTCACGAAGGTGTCGGATTATTTGAATTGAGTGACCAGTCGAATTGATTATATCATATTTCATTTAGACTATTCAGAAATTAATAAAGCAGTTAGAATGTAAGGGAATTTTCATGCATGATGTGAGGTTGAAAGATGCTGCAGTCAAAACATTATTTTTCCAAAGGTCTGAGGTGGAATAAAGGCAGTCGGATGAAAAGAGTGTGACAAGGGGATGCTCGGAGCCATATCATCAGACGCAGCTGGAGCTCTCTGATAGTTGTAGTCTGGTGGCAGTTCCTCCAAGCATCAATGGCATTAAATCTTCCTTGAGTTACCCTGATGAAATTGCAAACCCAATCCAGTCTTAACTAGTTTAGCTAGCCACTCAAACCAATGCTCAGTTGGTTTGCAAGAGCATTTGACATTAACATTTGTGCCTTTATAGTCATTAAATGACAGAAGTCTCTTCAAAGAATGTGTAAAAATGAATTGACTGACAACCATACATAATTAAAATGATGCAAGAACTGTGAAATTTTTTTAGGCTATTTATTTCCCTAAAAGGGCACCTATAATGCAAAATAAACTTTTGGAAGCTGTTTGAACAGAACTGTGTGTTGGTGTAGTGTGTCCACAGTCATATTGGAGTGATATACTACCACAAGTAGTTTTTTTTTTAATTTCCCGACATTGAAATTTGTGTGTGACTCATCATTTCAGAAAGGCTTGAATAAACTCCACCAAAGATTCATTAAAAAAATTTACTTGATATTTTTGACTAATAAGCTGGATCTTTGCTTCATCTGTATCTGTCACTGACTGCTGTTTATCTGATGTAATGCAGAAGCAGTAATGCACATGGGAACGGTGGGTAGGGAGGACCAGCTCATTTGCATTTAAAGGCACATGCTACAAAAATAGCTACAGTGTCCTCAAACCCTAAAATGGGCGTATTCTGCATTGTATAATAAATAATCTGATGGGTATTTTAAGCTGAAACTTTACACAGACGTTTTACACAGACTTATTTTACATCTTGTAAAAGGGGTAAATTAAGAGTCTTTTAATGATGTAATGTTATTTTGCTGTGTTTTTTTTTAGCTCGATAGTTTAATGTCGGACATGGAAAAGACACTCAAGTCAAAAAACCAATATGGAAATATCCATTGCTAGCAAAACCAGTGGCTATATTTTACGCTATACAGCCCATTCTCATAAGGAAGCATAACTATTTTACGCATTGTCAGAAAGTGGCAAATTTGTACAATTTCATTTGTATGAAAACATACAATAGAGGAGGTGTGCCTCCAAAACTCACCCCTAAACCTGAGGAAATCATACTAAAATGTATGAATAAGATCTAATTAAAACAAATGAGCCACTAAATCTAAAAGCTATGAAAATATATGTACTATTTTACATAATAGTGGTACTATTGTATTTTGTGCTCCACTGAGTTCAATGAAACAAAGAGAAATGCTAATAAATAACATATTTTGACCGTTTCATTTCTGTTAATACCATGAGTAGCCATTTTAGATTCTGAAAGAATTAAGTGAGGGTTATTGGAGTTTCTGAGTCCAATTTTGAGTTAAATATTCTTTCTTTGAACTTCTTTTGAAGTTTAAATAATAATCAATTTGTCAGGACAGAAATCCTTTATTTTCTTAATGTTGCCATATGTAAATTGGGATAGTACATCTTGAAACACACAATAATACACAATCACAATCACAATCACCAGCGATCTATGCTTGCAGATTGCTGGTATACATGCGGATCGCTATAAGGATTACAATTCCGCCAGTACATGGACTACAAGTTCCAGTCATGCACCACACAGACTCACACTGGTTCCTGATCCTGACTGATTGCAAACACACAGCCAGAGGATTGTCAAAGACTGATTACATGGACTATTTATACAGCGCACACACACACGCATCAGTGCTGAGTCTTGTTATACTGACTGTGAACATTACGACGCATTTTCCTTGCCTTGCCTTCCGTGTTTGAACCTTGCTTTGTTTTGTTTGATTCACGTTGTCTGCTGCCTGCCTTCTGACCACTCACCTGATATCTGACCATGACTCTGGATTTCCTGTGTACATCTGTTTGTCCCTGTATTGACTGTTGCTTGCCTGACCATTTTTATCAATAAACCTGCATTTGGATCCGAACTCCTTGTTGTCAGCATCTGCTTCACATTACAAATACAATGTCATGTCTATATTCATTTTTCCCAACTCTTCCTCAACCTGGATTGCAGACCGGTGGTTGGTTAATCAGCCTGAATCATAAGAAATGCTCTCAAATGCCTATATTATTTTGAGCAGATACAAATTTGGTGACTCTAAATAAGGCAAAGAAAACAGCAGCAAATGAATGAAAATAAATGAAAATATTTAGCGTACAAATCAATTGAAATAAACCTGCATTCTATTGTTAGTCAATAGTGAGGATTGTAACTTTATAAAATTACTGTGTTTGATGTTTATGAATGGTATGTAAAGATATTTTCCACTCAAAATTATTAATTCATTCATTTTCAACCGCTTTTCCGGGACCAGGTCCCGGGGCCAGCAGTCTTAGGAGAGAACCTAAGACTTCTCTCTCCCCAGAGACTTCCTCCAACTCCTCCGGGGGATCCCGAGACGTTCCCAGGCCAGTTGAGAGACATAGTCCCTCCAAGGTGTCCTGGGTCTTCCCCGAGGCCTCCTCCCGGTGGGACATGCCTGGAACACCTTCCTAGGTAGGCATCCAGAAGGGATCCAAAACAGATGCCTGAGCCACCTCAGCTGACTTCTCTTGATGTGGAGGAGCAGCGGCTCTACTCCGAGCTCCTCCCGGGTGACAGAGCTCCTCACTCTATCCATAAGAGTGCGCCCTGCCACCCTGTGAAGGAAACTCATTTCGGCTGCTTGTGTCCGAGATCTTGTCCTTTCGGTCATGACCCAAAGCTCATGACCATAAGTGAGAGTAGGAACGTAGATTGACCGGTAAATTGAGAGCTTTGCCTTTCGGCTCAGCTCCTTCTTCACCACAACAGACCTGTACATCGACCGCGTTACTGCTGCCACTGCATCGATCCGCCTGTCAATCTCATGTTCCATCCTTCCCTAACTCATGAACAAAACCCCAAGATACTTGAACTCCTCCACCTAGGGTAAGGACTTTCCTCCAACCTGGAGATGGCAAACCACCTTTTTCCAGTGGAGCACCATGCCCTTGGACTTGGAGGTGCTGATTCTCATCCCCAAACCGCCCCAGTGCATGCTGAACTTCATCGAACATGGACCTTCCACTCAAAATCCTGACAACAAAAGTGCTAACTCTTTAACATGTTTAAAGAACATGTGCTGTTGTAGTTCAATGATATTTTCTGATGTAGTTTTCAAGGAACTAGAGCTTCCCCACAGCCAAACACGGCAAAACAACTGTCCAGATTAACTTAATTAAGAAACTTATGTCAGACGGGCCTATGAATCTGTGAAAAGTGGAAAAAAAAACTGCCCTTTAAATTTGTCATGCTTCTGCATATTATGATTTAATTGGTGTTTCGAACCTGAGGCATTTAGCATATTCAAAATATTCAGTGTAAAATTTAACATTTTAATTAGTCACGACAACCAGCAGTTATTTTACAACATGTGAATCATTATTTTTTTCCTATTATTGCCTCTGCCCTGGTATGTCTACAGAAAGAATAATTCACTTCGGAGGCAGCTTCAAAATTGTTCTGTTTGAAAGCACAGTAAGCTGCCTACCTAGACAACATTTTAAGGCATCATGGCTTTATGACAACCCATATAGAAATCTGATGACAATAGTTAATGCATAATATATGCATAACATACAAGGTCATATTTGTATTTCACAAATACTGTACAGTATATGTCATATATGCAACAATAATGAACATACAGATGAAGTCAGAATTATTAGCCCTCCTGAATTATTAGCCTCCCTCTATATTTTCCCCCTATTTCTGTTTAACGGAAAGAAGATTTTTCCAACACATTTCTAAACATAATAGTATTAATATCTAATTTCTAATAACTAATTTCTTTTATCTTTGCCATGATGACAGTATATAATATTTTACTAATAATAATTTACCAGACAACACATTTACTAGACACTTTAAGCTGAAGACAATAGTATTTAGCTTAAAGTGACATTTAAAGGCTTAACTATGTTAATTATTCAAGTTAGGTAAATTTGGCAAGTCACAAGCTCTGTTTCCATCAAAAAAATGTAAATTAAATTTATGCATAAAACTGCAATATCGCATAAAAGATGTGTGAATAAAGCAGCGTTTCCATGCAATGAGTCAAAGAGAACAAAATCATCACTTCCTGATTAACTGTCGCCAAATATCAACTGTAAAAACAGACTTTTCTTTATTTAATAAATGACTTGCGCCTCAGAAGACAAACATTTCAGATGTTTTAAAGTGTGCTCAGCCTGCTGCACTTCCAGAGATATTTTGTTAAATAACAGCAAATAACCATTTCACAAAATTTGCAAGCAAAAACTGTAAAAATACAGAATAAACTTTACGGTCAAATTCATTAAATTACATTTTGCTACTGTTGATAATTTGCATTTAAACTATGAAAAATGGAAAACAAACTGGTAATTACTGCCATTTTAATTATACAGATTATTGCTGTCATTTTACAAATTATTACTGTAAATATATAATTTATTATTGTAAATATACAGATTAATTAATGTGATTTTAAAGAATATTAGTGTAATTATACAGGTTATTAATGTAATTATACAAATTAATTAATGTGATTATAATGATTATTACTGTAATTATGCAGGTTATTACTGTAATTAGAAAACATTAGTTAATGAGATTATACAGATTAATTCAGGTAATTATATAATTCATGTAATTATAATAATAAACAATAATAATAAGTAAAGGGATCCAACGTGGCAAGGCAAGGGATAAACGCCGTATCGTAATGCTCGTAATGCTCGTAATGCTTACTATGCTTGTCTGTGTGTGAGTTTAGAGTCCTTGAACTCAGTCCATAACGATCATCTGACTGTGTGTGTATTCAGTTAGAATTAGGGACCCGGGTGTGCGAGATGCATGCTGGGAGTTGTAGTTTGGTAAAGTAGCGTGTGTGTAGTTCTGCAGCCACTAGATCACTGGTGATCGTAACAATTAGCATAGCAACACTGTTAGAGTAGTAAAATAAACATTTTATAGTTTACAGTGCGTGCATAATATGCAGCCTACAAACAATAGGCTATTATTTCACATTATTAACCTCACGTTAATCTTCATATGATTACTATCTTCACTAAAAACAATTTGACTAATAATATATAAATATATATAAAATTATATATATATATATATATATATATATATATATATATATATATATAATATAAAAAAAAAATATATATATATATATATATATATATATATATATATATTAAGGGTGTAACGATACGCGTATTCGTATCGAACCGTTCGGTACGAGGCTTTCGGTTCGGTACGCATACGAACCGAACGATTCAGACAAATATCTAAAAAGATAAAAGAGAATAAATGTTTTCAGTGCAACAAGGCATCCCATGACGTCTGCCTTCCCCGCCCACCTCCAAACACTACTCTAGTCAGGCACACACTGCACTCAGGGTCGGAGTAAGCTCAACTGGCGCTCAAACCGAAAGTTATGCCGCTTTCAATCCGAAAAAGCCGGCGGAGCTGGGTGTTGAGATGATGCCGGGTTTGTCCCGGATGAAAGCGAAGCCCGAGGGGCGCTGAGATGACGCAGGGTTTATTGCGGACGAAAGCGTGGAAACGCGCCGCGGACTGACTGCACTATAGCTAGAAAAATGGCTAGGAACATTAATGTAATCCTCCTATAACCAACAGCGGGTCTGGCGTTTGGGAGCACTTTGCTTATTCCTGCTTTCAGATCCACTGAAATGGCAGGTGACGGTCAAAACAAGCAGGTCTCGGTTATATCCACATGTGCTGCCGTTAATCCGCGAGTCAGGTAATCAAAAAATAGGTCGCATGAGAGTAGAGGATATCGTGTATTGAGGAGGATATAGGCAAAGATATTGCAGAGAGCTGAGACCTATGACGACTTTAATATTTAGCTTGTTTCGCATTAATGTAGATATATTACATGTTTTAATTACATTATTGAATAAAATGAATAGCATTATTATTTTTAATCATCATCATTAATAATAAATAAACTAAAAATAATTTGACAGCTTCAGCTGTTCACATTAACATCACCGGCACTTTCAGACTTTAGCACCACATGTCTTTAGCATGAATTGAAATAGACTTTCCCTCCTAAAGGAAAAAATACAATAATTTTTAAAATTGCAATGCGATTAGTCATGTATTCGCTATTTCACATAAATCAGCATGCGAAAATTTAATTATTTCTATTGCGCTCTTTCTCTCTGCAGCAGCAGTTCACGCGCTCTGGATAAGCGCACTACCATACACAGCCACATCTTGTAGCAAATTAATTTGCAACTTTGTTGTATAAAAAATAGGCTAAATAACAAAATTTAATTAACAAACAAATGAAATAAAATTATTTGTAAAAATGAAACTACAGAAAAAAGAAAATGAAAAGAACTGAAAATGAAAAGAATTTTTCAGAAAATAGCCTATTTTATTTTATTTAAAAATATGTTAGGCCTATATTTATTATATAGGCTATATATTTTTTTTTAAATAGCCTATATTAAATTACTATTCATTTTGGCTTTAACGGATTATTGAACAGATTATTAATAACTTATCAAAAAACATTTTACTGAGCTCAGTGTCGGCCGTCACCGGATAAAGTCCAATCTTTCTTTAATTTTTTGGACTTTTGTTTGAAAGCTTAGTGGCATTGTAGAGGTCCAATTTAATGTTGTTTGATTTAAATTATAGCCTGTTTATGCGCCAATAAACAAGTCAAAGGAATGAGTGAATTAATAAAATTATTCTTAAATGTCGATATTGTTTTTACTAAAAAAAATAACAAATGTTTTATAAAAATAAAATTAGCAATTTTCATAATTTATACGATTCAGTTAAATATAAGTTGGACATTTATGGGGCCATGTAACATGTTTTTGTGTTTGTTTTTTTGTTCTAGTGATCTTTAATATATACTGGGTAGCTACGCAAAATATTTTCTAAAATGTCAAGCAGGAATTTGTCGATTAGCTTTAATTATGAAGACAAAGAAATATTAAAAATAACAAAAATAAAATGATAAAAAAAATACAAAGATAAAAAGAGCAGCATTTTGCTAAATATAATAGTCCTTTATATGCTTTAAATCCTGCTATGTGTTGTTTCATATTCATTTTTATTTCACTTGATGAATTATTTATTTAATGTTTGAATGCTGAAAGAAATAACAGCCGTCCTTTAAATCATTATTTTACCATCAAAATGTAGTATATTTTATATTATTATCAACTTTTGATATAAAACCGCTGTGTAATTTAATTGATTGTTAAAAATGAAATAATTTTATGGCATAACCGTGTTTAGTAGTTGCTTTCGCTTTCGTTCTTCACAGAAGCTTTAACAGAAGCGTGTGCCGCATTCACCTCTGACGTGGCTACTCAGCCTGTAGCCTAGTTTGGGATTTTTTCGTTGTGACGATTAAGCAAGAATCATAATGCATTGCATATTCGGCTCATTCTTCAGTAGCCTCAACACAGGCTGGTAGCCTAGATTTAAACGGATCGTTTATAAGAATGAGCGATTAATAGATTAATTGATCGTTAATTTAAATGATCATTGACCACGGGATTTTGTAGAAACTGACATCCCTAGTTCAAAGTAAAAAAAAAAAGAAAAGAAGAGAGATCATGCTTTTATGATGTTAGTTTTCATACAATAAAAAGATTTCAATCAGAGAAATCCTCTCGCTTTTTTCCTTTTTTTTTTTTTTTTTTTTTGCTGTATCGAAAACATACCGAACCGTGACACCACTGTGTCGTATCGAACCGAACCGTGATTTTTGTGAACCGTTACACCCCTAATATATATATATATATATATATACATAATAACATAAATAAAAAATTATACACACACACACACACACACACACACACACACACACACACACACACACACACACACACACACACACACACACACACACATATATATATCAAATCATTTTGACATCAACTGTATATGAACATACTATATATACATATACTGTATGTACATAATAGTAATTCCAGTGGTTGTAAAAATATATATGTAAATGGAAATTTTTGTAATATTTGTTGCATTTCTGACACATTTTATATATGTGAAATCCAAATATGAACCTATATTGCATACGTGTAATTTGATTTCTATATGGGAATGTTTATTGCAAACCAAACATCTCACTTAGGCAATATTCTCAGACAGTATTGTATATGTTTCCTATTTTCACTATATAATCATTAAAAACGAATCATATTATGATACTGTTATGATCACCAGCGATTTAACTGCTGCAGGTAAACATGCGTTGGTGAACATGCACCTTCACCTGGACTACAATTCTGTCACTTAACGAATTACAAATCCTGCCATGCACTTCGTACACACCGGTTCCTGTTTCACTTTGATTACACGCACACACAAACAGCCGGAGGATCGTTGTGAACTGATTACATGGACACACACATCAGCGCTGAATCTTATTTATCTGTTTTATTGAGCAATATGAGTATTACTTGACTAGCCTAGCCTTGCCTAGCCATGTTTGACCCTTGCTTTGTCTGTTTATTTACGTTGCTTGCCGCCGGAACTGACCATTTGCCTGTTTATGACTACGCTCTGGATTTTCCCTCAAGTACCCGTTTGCTCCTGCTCTGACCATTGTTTGTATGACAACTCACTTGAATAAACCTGCATTTGTATCCTCAATTCCATTGGCAGCATCCATCACATGACAGATACTGCCTGAGAAGGTAGCGGCTTATTTAGTTGTAGAAAACATGGCAGCACTCAGATTTTGAAACAGAGCAGATGTATTTTGACCTGGGAAAGACTAGTTGTAGATGCAGTGCAGAGAATAGCTGTCAAAAGCTTTATCATATCTGTTACTGAAATTGAACAACAGAGCAATGTCCAAACACTGCGATCATGGCGCTCGCTTTGTTCACTTAAAATCAATCAAACATGACCTGAGAACAATCGATGAAACAATAATTTCCGTGCTTTATGATTTATTTAGAAAATCCTGAGAGACAGTATTTTGACAACATTGTCAGCAAACAGGAATTACATCATGCGCTTTTGAAAGATGCCTGTTATTGGCAGACAGTGTTGATATTTTCACAGCTGTGTGACAGTTATGGGAATGACAAGTGAAGGTACGGTGGAGCTGGATCTATTATGTATACCGCCCACAAACTTATGAGGTCTTGACCCACACCTCCTCACGAATCAAGGAGCCAGTCCCGTAGATCATTAATGTTGCAGTCACATAGCAGCATACAGCAAGGAGAAGATTAGGGGTGGGTGGTATGACTAAAAGCTTTAGTAAAGGTATGAGTAATTTCTGAAGATTTACTGGAAGCAAAACAAAACTAACAAAAAACGCATATACCCTATACATTCTTAAAATGATTTTTGCTGCTTGTTTAAACTACTTATTTAAAATGAGCTGAATCAACACAATTCCTGAGATTTTAATGAAAACTTAATTATTTTATGTTCAATCCACTTGAATTTGTAAAACAATTAAGTTAGCTTAATGGATTTGTGTTGGGACAACATAAATAAATTGTGTGGTACCCAGCATTTGTTTTACACTGTACACTCAAGAAGGATTTTTGCTGCTTGTTTAAACTACTTATTTAAAATAAGCTGAATCAACACAATTCCTGAGGTTTTAATGAAAACTTATTTAAATTATTTTATGTTCAATCCACTTAAATTTGTAAAAACAGTTAAGTTAATTTAATCGATTTGTGTTGGGACAACATAAAATAATTGTGTGGAAGCCAGCATTTTTTGGTCAGTTAAAGGTGATTAAGGTTGTGATTACATTTAAAAAAAAAAAAAAGGTTTTCTGTTTTATATTTAACACTGGAAGACCAGAATCCTATAACTACACTGTAAAACCCAACAGTCAACTTTATCAAATTAAATGAGTGGTTAACTCAAAATTGACTGAAAGTTAATACTACTCATTTGAAAAGAATTTTGAACTCAATGTTGAAGGTAATGAGTTCATTTAATACCTCATTACTTTAACTTAAATAAAGTAAGTTCACAATGCTCATATAGATTAGTTTTTTGGCCAGTCAAAGTAGAAATACTCAGATATGTTTTGTGTTTAGTAATTTTAATAAAATAAAAATGTTGGAATGAAATATATACACAATTAGGAAAAGTCAGGGTACTGTAGCTATATGGGTCAAAATGACTGCCTTGGTAGTTCTAGTATGAAAATACCCTTGACTTCCATGGTTGTAAAGCTGAATTTTCTTCATGTCTTCAGTGTCAAATCCATCAAAATCATTCTAAGTTACTGAATTGGTATTAAAGAAATATTTCTTTTTATTGCCAATATTTTTTCTTAATGTTTGGTGCAAATAGTGATATCACTTTTTAGGATTTTTTTTTAGCAAATTGACAGTTCAAAGGTATAAACAATATTTACATTTACCTTTGATCAATTGAATACATTCTTTTAAATAAATAAAAAAATTGTTTTATTTAAAAAATATTTTTTGACTCTAGAAAAATTTCTGTTGCATCATTAGAAAAAAGTTTCAAGTAAGACTATTTAGTTTCATATACTCATGATATATTCTCAGCCAGTTATTCATTTCTGTAAAAATATTAGTGTCTGGGATAAAGTCCAGAGACTTTAAGTCACACCATGATTTTGTAAAAGATTTGTTTAACTAAACAGTGGGAATAAATGGCTAACGAGTTTTTGCAATTCAAATGAGTAGATGCTATGACCAAGAAAACAATACTTTGAGCTGTCTGAAGGGCGAACTTTTTCAAGTGAAGTCAAGTAGAGCTTTATTGTCATTTCACTACATGTGTGGACATACGGTGGAATGAAATTCTACATAAATACAATCTACATATATAATGATTCACAAATATGAACACAAGACTGGCCATATGAGCTATTTTAAGCCTAAACAAAGCTAACATACCTGTAATAGAAGCAGTGGCGGAACCATCCCATATCCAACTACCACCCCCCCCCCCACCCCTTTCCTGAAAAAAAAAAACTAGAACCATATAGAAACTATGTAGTTGACTTTTGATTACTCCCATTGGAACACATGTAATTGTCTCAAACAATTGTCTCAATTCAGACAGCATACAAACAAACTGAAATGTTAATAATATTTTACTACATCTGGACCTTTCATACCTTTTTTGCTGCAGCCCATTAAAATAACCCCCAGGGTCATTGCTAGACAATGGCCACGCCCCACTACCCTAAAACATGTATTTTAATTATTTAGTATGAATAGATATAAATCTGATTATTATTATTATTAAAATAAATAACAGAAATCAATGGAAATATAAAGGTAAATGGAAAACAATGTAAAGACAAAAAAAGAGTGAGAGGCTAAAATCTCTTAAAAAATCTTTGGCATGAATATTAAAGACAATTCTATAGAATAGGCTACAAAAAATATATTTTATGTAATTATCTGTTGTCTTAGACCCGACTCATGGCCCAGAATTTTTGTTATTAAGTCTTACCTCCCTGACTCATCATCTCTCCTTTTTGCTTCATAGCCATGCTTAGTCAAAATAAGATCATCATCATATTATAACCTTAGTTTTATGGACTTGCAAAGCTCACTGCATGCCGACACCTCTGCATAAAAGTTACTCCAGTTTCACAGCGCATAAGCTGCGTGTATTTTATCGGCGGGCATGTACACAACCGGTATTCACACCGAGAGCAGAGCAGCGCGTGTGAGGGACGCGGGAATGGTTTCATGCGCGCATGCGTCAGTTTGGTTTCACCAACGTTCTTTCGGTTTGCGCATGCAAAAGATGCCAAATGTGAGTGCCCCCTAACGTCTTTATTCTGCGATTACCACTCTAAATTAATACACTTGCATAAAGTAAATCGTATCTCAAAGTTTACTGGGGCTCGTTTTTTTTTTTTTTTGCACCATCTCCCCATGCCGCCCCCAGCAAGATGCCGCCCTGGGCGATCGCCCATATTGCCCATGCCTAAATCCGCCACTGAATAGGAGCGATGCTGGACAGCGGAGTTGAGGATTCACATGCAGTTTTATCAAGAGAAGTCATGCAGGCAAAAACAGGAGCAAACAGTAGCATAAAGATAATCCTAAATACATGGTTAAAATACAGGAAAAAGGTCAGGCTAGGCAGCAAAGAATCAAAAAGGTAAAATAAAGCAAGGATCTATACACGGCGAGGAAAACAAGGAAAATCGCTTTGTAATGTTACACGAGGTAAAACAAGACTCAGCAATGTGTGTGGAAATGTGAACAGTCTATATAGTCTGCGTAATCAGTCTTTGATGAGCTTCCAGCTGTGTGTGTGTGTGTGCAATAATCGGTGATCCGGAACAGGTGTGTGTGAGGTGCATGACAGGACTTGTAGTTCTTATCAGTGGCCAAATTGTAATTCTCCAGCAATCTGCAACTGCTCAATCACTGGTGATCATAACAATACCAGAGAGTGGTAATCTAACTATACTAACTACTATAAATATAACCTAATGCTGTGATCACACTAGATGTGGAACGTGCGTATAAATCGCGCTGTTCGCGCTCCACATTGTGAGTTTACTCGCTTCAAATCCGGTTCATTCGCACGTCAAATTCACAATAGACGTGGATTCGCGTCATGGGCAGGGCTTCTGTCTGCCGGGTGACTAGCTTCGTTGGTAAATGACTAACTTGGATTTTATTGAGAGAATAGCTGTGTTTATGTGCTTTAGGAAGGCTGATAAACAGCGTAGATTTGTTTGGAGCCGTGTCCGAGTCCACTAGATCCATTCAGAGGTGCAACCAGCTCTGTGAGTTCATCAACTCCTCCAGAAACTATACCTGGATGATGGAAGCCTTCAGCGGTGCTTCCCGCAGAGTCGAGCCCAGTTTGATGAACTGTTGTCTGGTGTCGGCAAGAGGATTTTCCCCCGGGACACCAACAACAGGCTTTATGTCATTATCATGCCCCTACAAGAGAAAGCTTCTGATTGGTTAACGTTGTGCGAATGTCCGCTGAAGTTCAGAACTCGAGGGATTCATGCGATACGCGCATTAAATGCATCAATCGCGCAAAACGCTCAACATTCACGCGTTTGCCTCATTCGCGGTGCCTCATTCGTGTGTATCTTGCCGCAGGATGTCTATTCTCGTCTTTGCATTGACTTAACATGTAAATTACTCACGCTTGACGCTTTTTCCGCGTCTGGTGTGAACGCAGCATTAGAAGGACTATACAAGTACTTTTACATAAGACAGAACAATATTGTGCAAGATATTGTGCAAGACAGTTATTTCAATTTGAAGAAAACAAGTAATGCAACATGATTTGTAAGACACATTTACAAGTAAACATTGTTTTCCTTATTGAGTCCGTGTAAAATGGAGTTTAAGTGAAGTGTCTGGTGCATATGGAGAGAAGAGTGTTTCTATAGGTGGTTTTTCAAGCCCACTCACCTGTGTAAGGCACACTCAGAAATGCACAATATTTTTTTATGGAGACATGGAGTGATTAAGGCACTGTTTACACTAATACGTTTCAGTTTTAAAAGGCATAAGTTTTGCTATGTTTATGCCTTCCGTCCACACTACCCCGGAGTTTTCGAGCCCTGAAAATGGTGCGTTTTAAAATGCTGCTGGTCTGTCAGTGTGGATGGGGGAAAACGGAGGCATCTGAAAACGCAGGCATCGCAGGCATTTTTCTCAATATTAGGTACACAAAGTTCAGTCTTGCGTCCTTTCCCTGTCATGGTCCTGACCTGACAGTATTGTCTGTCCTGTCAGTGTTTAATGTTTGCCTGTTTGTCCTGTGTTTATTTACATTGCTGTGTCTTAATTTGTGTTGGCCATGTGCTCCTCTTGTCTTTCCTCCTCAGTTACCCCGCCCTCTTATTTAGACCTTGTTATCCTGATTGTTTTCACCTGTCTCTCGTGTGCTTTGTCCTATATATTGTGCTGTGTGTTCTCATTTCTTTGCTGGTTCGTTCCATGTGAGCTTGTCTTGTATCCTTGCCTTGTATCTTTACTGAACCTTTTCGTCTTGCCTGTTCTAGTTCTCTTGTCTACTTATTGTTAGTTTGTAGCTATTACTTTCTTTTGTTTGTTCCTACGGTTTACTTATTTTGTGTTCTAATTTTTATTTTGCTTTTATCTTTTGAACCACTTTTGTTCTATTTTTCTGTCAGTCCTAGTCTTATTAGTAATAGTTTACTAGTTGTTGTTTGATTGTTTAATTACTCTCTTTTAAGATTCTAGAAGTCTTTATTTCAGTTTTTGTTTTATCAGATTACCCAAGTCAGTCTAGTTCTCTTCTAGTATTTATATTTGATTTTGTTATTTTAGATTTAGTTAGTTTTATTGTATTGTATATTATTGCTGTCCTGTCTTGTGTCCTATGATTTTCCAGTCCTGACCTCCCTAGCCTGCTGGTTTGGAGTTTATGTGGCTTGCTCCAGGAGCTCTGGTTTTATCCACTGTTGCTCCTACTCCTGGCTGGCTGTTCCTTTAGTACCACCTTGTCTCTACCACTGGCTTCCCTGTGTTGTTGCCCCTACTGTTTGGACCTTGTCATAACTTTGTCTATTTGTGCCTTATTCTGTCAATAAACCCCTTTGTATAGTTCATTGCTGCAACTGGGTCCGCTTTCTTGCAACCAATCGTGACATTGCCTAAGTTCAGACTTTGTAGTTTGATATGGAAAACAAATTCCTGAGGACACGTCAGAACAGAGTACTTTATAAACTCAGTCACATCACCCTGGCTACGTTGTTTCACTATCTTAACAATAAAATGAAAACATGAAATGAGGAACTACCTATTTTAATTTTATTATTAACTTAACAGACACCAAAAATGTTGCGGCGTCGTGTAGCTACCTAAATTAATTTATATTTTCATTGAAAAATATTTTTTTCTGAATATCAGTTTTATTAATCAATAATGGCCATTATAAAAGTATAACATACAATAAGTTTATACAATATAGGAAATAAAGGCAAGCAATCAGTCAAATGTGCAGAAACAGTGTACATGGTTAAATTGATATATTAACTTATCTTTGTGCTCAGCCAAAACACGTTAACTGAGAAAAATAGATTCAAAAGACCAAAGAGTTGTTAGATAGAGACAAGATGAATTAAATATCCCGTTTAACAACTATAGTGAGATGAGATTCAGCACAGTGGCGCCCCCAGAAAATTTTCTTAGGGGTGGCCAGAAGAGGCCGCACCAAATTTTGTTTCTGGTAAATAAAATAATGTGGTTTTAATTCATTTAATTAATTACTCTTGAAATATCGCTGTTTATTCCTAAAAAACCCAATAAAATGTAATAAAATAAAATAAAAAAATCAACATTTAGTTTAAAAACACTTTTCATATATATATGAATAACTTTTTAGTTATTTTTCACACTTTTATTGTACAGCATACGGTATATGCCATGCCTAAAATTAATGAAGTTAATGAATTAATAAAACAAACAAATGAACAAAAGGCATTACTATATACACACTCACTATGCAATAATATCCATATTCCTTTTTGAGACACAATATTATTAATACAGCTTCTTCTATTAATGTTCCTTAAGGTAAATATTAAATTGCCATTGCTGTATATTGAAGGTGCGTGTTTGCTCTCAAGAACAATCAGGAAGGGGGAGGGGCAGTGAATCAGCTACGTCAGTGGCACCAATCAATACACTATAATTTAGTGGCTGCTGTCTAATTATTTATTGAAATATTGTGAATTTACGCAAGCACATTTAAATTAATAATATCAACAGCAAAATCATATTGGGGTGGCCACAGGGGTGGCCAGAGTTTACACAGGCAACCCCTTGGGGGCGCCCTCATCCAGCGGTTTATCCTTGATGAACTGTCCGACATGTGCTGCTCTCATCTGGGGAGTTGTGCTCAAAGCACCCGCTGCATCTGCATATGCTGCATCGCATGCCAGAGAGTGTGTGTGGTCACGTGATGATGTGCGTTTTTAGCGGTATAGTGTGGATGGAAAGTTTTTCAGAAATGCTAGGTGAAACACCAGTGTGGACGTGGATCGTTTTCATTCTAAAACACCCTTTTAAAACTAAAACGTGTCAGTGTAAACGGGGTCTAAGAAGTGTCTGGTATAAATGCAAACTGATGACAGAGATGAAAGTGTGTGTTTTCTACAGGTGGTTTGTCAAGCCCACTCACCTGTGTGATTTTTGGAGCTTGAAAGCCTATTCCTGTTCCATGGTACTGAAAAGATAAACATTCAGTGTCATGCAGGCATGAAGCACCCATATACCATCATCCCCTGTGGCTCTAGTGGAGAGCAGCAGTGTGTGATGCAGCAAATGTGGCATTTATCATGGGGCTGGAAATAGGATAGTGAGGCCTCTGTAGCGGCCGTTGTGCTGCAGATCTACTATTCACTGCTCATCCACTTATCTGTGTCAATGTAAGCCTCCTGAGAACGGAAACGCACAGTCATGACAGTCCCGCAGTAAAGCTCATTCAGAGGTCAGGCTGCTTTTTTGAGGATCAGTGCTTCTGAGGTTGTTTGGATTTATCTGGGCTTGACACAGATGCCCTAATCAATGTTCTATTATCTGTTGTATGGTGTGTGTGAGTGATGGCTGTGCCCAGAGTTGTGATCAGGAGTACAGGACAACCACAAACCACATCCTGGGTCCTGTGATAACGGAGGCCCAAATATTTGTGTGTATTATTGACTGAAATACACCTTTATGACCTGGTAATTTTATTTTATTTTACTTTATTTTATTTTTTACTTTATTTTATTAATTTAATTTTTTTTTATTTAAATTTATTTAATTTTTAAAAATTTTTAATTGTTGATTTTTTAATGATTTCATTTAATTTAATTTTTTTAATAAAATTTTTTACATTGGTAAATTTTTACATTTAATTTAAATTTTAATTTTTTTTTTATTTTTTAAATTGTTTTATTTATTTATTTATTTATTTATTTTTACAGTTTTTAATTTTTTAATTGGAATTTTTTTATTTAAAGTTAATTTTTTTAATGTTTTAATAAATTTTAAAAAAAATGTTAATTAATTAATTAATTAATTATTTAATTTTATTTTTAAAGTTTTAATTGTTTTTAATTTAATTTCATTTAATTTTATTTCGGTCATGTCAGAAAGCATCACATCTATAAAAGTATATAACTATTTATTTGTATGTACATTTATTAATTTTATTTTCTCTTTTGACTCATTTTGATATTAATTTGACAGAAATTATTCAGGAAAAAATATAACTAAATTAGTGTGTCATAATTATTTTTGAGGGATCATGTGACACTGAAGATTGGAATAATGATGCTGGAAATTCAGCACTGTCATCACAGGAAAAATATTACATCTCAACGTAACCAATATTTTCAATTGTAATGACATTTTGTAATACTATCTTATTTTTGATTTCGTAAAACATCAATTTATGAGGGAAAAGTGTTTTATTCACCAGTGTAAATCTGAATAATTAAGATGGAATGGAAAGCATTCATGCTTTACTGATTCATTAATCAGAATAATTAATGATGGTCTCTTATACGTTTGGCATATCGATAACTCTGATTTGTTTTAGTTTCATTATGGAATGTTTATAGTCATACAGTCTTTTTTTGGTGTTTGTCAGTTGGAGAAAAACCATGAAGGGCAGAGATTGTCAAATGAAATGGGTCATGTAATCGTTCATAGTTGTGATAGCAAATAAATAGGCTTTAAAATGGGGCAGAAAATGCTTGTTGTTGACATGAAAATGCTTTGTGTCCAACTCTATCAAAGCAGTGACACGGTGGACCGTGCATGCTTAAGACCAGCCCGTGTACAATGAACACCATTTGATGATAGGAATAAAATAATAACAATGATTAAGATAAACTAATTTACATCCTTTTGTATTGCACAGTTTAAACATAAACTAATAAACTTAAATGAAAAGAAAGTTTTTTTCTGGATTCAAATAATCACAGCATAGTATATGGCAGTGGTTCTCAACTCCTGTCCTCCGGCCCCCCCGCCCTGCACATTTTGTGTCTCTCTTATCTGACACACAAGGATCAGTTCATGGATCTCGCTGTTAATGCGCTGATGATCTGAATCAGGTGTGTTAAGTAAGGAAGACATACAAAATGTGCAGGGCAGGGGGGCCCGAGGAATGGAGTTGAGAACCACTGGTATATGGTATGCTGTTTGATTTAGATTTTTTTTCACTTCAAAATGTATTTGTTCAGATTTCTTAGAACCAGCAGAGAATATCCATTCCCCGCAAAATAATATACAATAATATTTATTTTGTTATAAAAGTATTGCTTGGTGTATGGAACAAACAGGAAAAAAATGGTTTGGTGATACAAATAAAGAAGCGACATGGTGGCTCAGTGGTTAGCACTATTGCCTCACAGCAAGAAGCTTGCTGGTTTGAGTCCCAGCTTGGTCAGTTGGCATTTCCGTGTGTAGTTTGCATGTTTTCCTTGTGTTCGCGTGGGTTTTCTCCGAGTGATCCAGTTTCCCCCACAGTCCAAAGATATGCAGTATAGGTGAATTGAATAAACTAAATTGGCCGTAGTGTATGTGTGTGAATGAGTGTGTATGGATGTTTCTCAGTACAGGGTTGCAGGTGGAAGGGCATTCGCTGTGTAAAACATATGCTGGATGAGATGGCGATTCATTCCGCTGTGGCGACCCCTGATATATGAGACTAAGCTGAAGGAAAATAAATGAATAATTAAAATAAACAAATTTACATCCAGGCGACGCGGTGGCGCAGTAGGTAGTGCTGTCGCCTCACAGCAAGAAGGTTGCTACCTTCTTGCTGTGGTTCAACAGCACTACCTACTGCGCCACCGCGTCGCCCAGGGCGCAAATTATTGCCGCTTATTTATTTATTTATTTATTTATTTATTTATTACATAATTTAAATTGATTATTAAACAGTATACACTACAATATATTGACAGCAAGAAAGAATGAGAATAAATAATGTGCGTTTGTGTGTTTTAAAGTGTGTATATACTTGTATGGTGGGAGATGGGTAAAGAAATCTATTGGCATTAATTTTGCTGGCGGTTTAAATTAAAAGAAAATTAAAATTCAGATAGCTATTGTTTAAAACAAGATTCAAAATGAGTAAACTATCTTTAAAACAGCTCAACTTAGTTGAGACATTTGCCAAAAGGCCTAAAACTAATGAGACAAATATTGCTTCCCCACACGGGGTGGAGACCGCAGTCTCATCAGCATCTGAGCCAGGGAAACACCAAGCCCAGCCCGTGGCTGCGCAGCCTCCTGGCATGGAACCACTACTATTCAAGGTGTTTTAAACAATCTGACAGACTGGCACAAATAAGCAGACATCTTCATTCTCACAATGAGTTTCTGGGTTTTCTCACCCTTCCAAAAGACTGCTTGAGACTGGTTTTGAAGCACTTCACCTCAGATGTTATTCATTATTCTTGTTTATCTAGTAGATAACTGACAAGATAACTGACCAACAAAAAACATATTCAAATTAAGATACAATCATGTGCTTTCATTTTCTCTGTCTCACTCGCAGCAATACTCTTAAATAATGTAGCCTTTGACTGCAAGCATCGGTGTTGTGATGATGGGGCAGGGTGGTGCTGGATATGTGCGTACCTTTAAATAAAATTCTGCAGGCGCCCCTGAATTATAGTATGCTATAATCTGTTTGATTGTATTGAAAAAATATATATATATATATTTTTTAAATGTAATTGTTCACATTTCTTAAAACCAGCATGAATCTATTCCTTCTAAAAGAAAATACAAAAATATTAAACCATTTATGTTATTAATTAACATAATATTGTTTGGTACAAACATTTGGAACAAATACATTTATTGATGATAAATATATAGACCTGTTAATTATGTACAGTATTTAAAACATTCAGTTCATTAGTACTAGTACAGAAATCTTACCTATTTTTGTAAAAATTGCATCATGTTATGTTTAAATTGCTACAAACAGGGTTCATACACATTTTTACTACTAAAATTTCATGACTTTTCCAAGACTTTTCCAGAACTTTCAAGTACATTTTCATAACGTAATGTTTCATGTAACGTCTACACATACATAGTAAATAATAAGAAAAACAAAAACGTTCAAATTTATTACAGCATATCATAGACCACGCAACAATGTATTTTGTTTAAATTTGTTTTTATATTCATGTAAAATTTTGATAATGCGTACACAGCAATAACAATGTGAGAACAAGTTTTATGACCAAGGACAGAAGAGAAGTAAAAACAGCAAACCTATATTCAAGTTAGGGCTGCACAATATATCATTTCAGCATTGATATCGCAATGTGTGCATCCGCAATAATCACATCGCAGGATATGCAATGTTAGGATTATAGTTTAATCATAACGGAGTAAAGGTTTATGATCTGCATGCATTTTTAAAGAGATAGTTCACCCAACAATGACTTACCATTTTTATTACACCCTTCACTTGTTTCAAACATTTATGAGTTTTCTTTTTTGAAATGAACACAAAAAGAATATAATTTAATAACTCCTATAGTACTGAAACAAGTGAATTGTGAGTAAATAGTGAGTACATTTAAATCTTTGAATAAACTGTCCCTTTAAGGCCTGTCACTGTGTGAAGATTTCAATATTTCAAATTTTAAAACATCCGGCCACAAGAAATGTTTTGTAACTTTAATAAAGATTAAATAGTATACAATGAAGACTATGCAGTGTTGATTATTCAATATCTGTACCTGAATAGTGAATACCTGAAAACTATCATTCACTTTTATCTTGACTATATTCTGTTTATCTATGCTTGTAATTTCTTTGTTATATATTATTCGAGATTTGCTCCCCTACAAAATCCCCCCAATCAATCCAAATAAACCTGTTAAACCGTCTGGTGAAATTGTATTCACATCGCAATATATATCACAGAAATACTAAATATCGTAATGTCAGATTTTTTCGATATCGCGCAGCCCTAATTCAAGTATACAGATATTTGTTAAACTAATTTACATGACTTTTCCAAAACTTTGTGGGTTTTTCTGTTTTTCTAAAACTTTTCCAGTCCTGGAAAATGCCATGTCAAAATTCCATGACTTTTCCAGGTTTTTCATGACCGTATGAACCCTGTACAAATATGTATGTGTCAGCATAGCAGAAGATTCAAAGCAGGACTATAATCTCTGTGAAAAATTGAAAAATGATGTGGCTCAGATCAGAGCTGTGTTCATTTGTGCATCAACAATTATAATGCCTCTTAGTTGCTGACATTATCTTCAGTAAATATGATGTGAAATGTTAGACAACTGCTTCTCACTCAGGGCTGTTTATGCTAATGAGTGAGAGATTGTAACTAATGGGCGGGGCTTCCCCCTTTTATAACATGTACAAAGAGAGAATGTCAATCAAAGTGTTTCTGCAGACTGTTTTGTGAAGTGTGTTAATTAAAAATGTAATTTTTGCCAATAAATTCTGGCTATATTCAGGGTGGGATTTACAGGGGGTTTGAGGGGGTCTGACCCCCCTATTTAACGCTTGATCCCCCCTGAAATCCCCCTGAAATCAAAACCAGATGTATACTTTGAATAGTTTGCTATGACCTGTATCTTAAATAATGTTAATAATTAAAGTATTAAAATGTAAATATACTTTTGACCACCCCATAATGGTTCATACCATTTTCAATGCATAATCGCACCAATCAGTCTATGCGAGAAGTCATTCAACAGTCTGAAACTGCAGATCAAGAGGAGCAAGAGACTTTGTAAGTGTCCACAAGACACTTTTCCTGTACAGTAGGTGTTCATTTTCTTTTCGGCTTAGTCCCTTTATTAATCTGGGGTCGCCACAGCGGAATGAAACCCACGCAAACGCGGGGAGAACATGCAAACTCCACACAGAAACACTAACTGACCCAGCCGAGGCTCGAACCAGCGACCTTCTTGCTGTTAGGCGACAGCATACAGTAGGTGTTTGTATCTACATAAATCTTAAAAGTAAAGTAAAATTTGTATAGTTTGACCTACAGTAACCTCTAAAATAGCCAATCAGAGGTGACTGTAGGTAAGAATACACCAAATAATACATACATTTCATTCACTGAAGCATGTATTACTGAAACTAAAACTTACGGAAAAGGTTGCCTTCCCGCCCCTCGATCGTCAATGTATAATTAGCACCCTGGCTATTTTCACACACTGTTGCCACACAACTGTGCTTAAACCCCTTAGAAATATGATTTTTGCAGAAAAGGTTCCCTTTAAGCCTATGAGATCCCTTACATTTTTTTTAGATTGTTCTCCATGCAAATCTTGACAGTCATCCACAGACCCAGCAAGTCAACACCTTTACGCTATAGCGTCAGCCTCCGGTCTTTCCTCTTGATAAATTGCTTGCTGTCCTTCCATTGCTCGACCTTACAGAACCCCAGTGAGGGGGGGAAATGTACGTAAATAAACACTTCTGGACTATACAGCACCGTCAATCAGACATGCTGCTTTCTCAGCGGCTTATCTCACTAGCCCATGCCGTTGTAGGTCATCTGCCACATTGTTCTCACTCTTATTGATCGGCAGATAGCACGGCATTAGCATCGTTAGCCAGGCTGCACAGATGAGCGAGTAAATAGACAAGACCTTTAAATGTTAGGCGCATGGAGACTTGGTGCGTAACATGCATGACGTCTCCTCCTCCTCAAACAGCACCTCTGACTCAGTATTGTTCAGTCCTGGAGGCATCAAAAGCAGCGCTTTTATTGCATAACTGTATGCGAACAATTGCAAACAGGCTATTTATTTTCCACTGCCGTCACAGCAATATCAGCAAGAGCTACTTTTCCTTCTTGTCAGGCATGCTCTACAAGGTTGCCTTGTCTGTAGAGGCTGCGTTGAAGTCGAGTGGAAGATGAGATCAGGCTCTTGTCCTTGTGCTCTGAGCGATAATTCAGCTCTGTTTTTTCCCCTTTTATTTGGGTTGCTTGGACAGAGGGTCAGTGGGGCCCTGAGTGTTTGGTCCAATGAAAATGGGGCTTTTGTTTGTGTTTGTGCTTATATTCAGACATAAGAGTTTAATCGGCTAAAATGTATTTATTGATTCATATTCATAATTGTCCTGTTCTCTAAAGACCCTCTAAACATGGACTAAATGCACTTTCAATGAGTAATCGTAATTTGTAAGTGGTGCTTCATTAGGCGGAGCAGGATTCTTATTGTTGAATGCTTATTTATGATTGAGTGCTCTTGATTTATTTGAAATGCTATGATTTTCTCTTGTTTGAATAACTTATGAAAGCAAAACAAGACTCTATTTGGTTAGAGGATTTTGTTTTTGATCGAACCAACCAGAGGTAACCAAAAAAGGGCAAAGAGGCGGAGTGTGAGCGGAGCTACAGATGCCTGCTAGCATTTTGCTTAGATAGGTTTTTCTTTGGGAGAGTCGCTGAATACTATTTTTGAAAAACAAAAATATTTAAACAAAATATCTGATCTCTTTATAATAAAATAAACGTGTTAAAGAGACTCCTAAACTTGACAAATAAAATGTTATATAGTGTGTGCAATGGTAAAAGTAGATCAACATCTGTAAGGTGTGAATAATAATGATACAGTAAACCCTTAAAATCTGTAAACAAAACAAATTATGATAATCAAATCTGAGCTTTCAATTAAAGGAACCGACCATCATTATTCAAATACGTACTGAACATTACAAATTGTGAAGACTACATTACCCCCTGTGCTAAAAACTCTTTCAGATGGGGAGCTAGTGGCTGGGATGCACAAGAAAAGAAACCAAAAAGCAATTCTGGCGACATCCTTACACCTTTTTTTATTTACAATCTCCTCACTGCTGCTATACAGCACTCATTTTCACATGTGTTGTTATTCTGACCTGAAGTGACAAGCGCTAGCGTGTGGTTTCTTCATTTTCAGTGTGCTTTAGGCTCGCGCTCCACTGGCATCTCTCGTAACTAGGCGAACATCAACCGTTTTTTTAGAGGATGACAAATGGACAAACCATTGCTGATGCTCTGATCAAGTTTATGGAGAAAAGTAAAAAGCACTGCAGTGTTTGGGAGCGCTGTGTTTGTCTGAGGTAATTAGTCTACCGTTATTACTGAAATGTGTATATGTGAAGCAGATTGGTTAGCTCTACTTGCATGAATCACGGTGTGCTCGAGGCATGCAGAAAAGTTCTGATGTTTTTCGACTAGGTGTGCTTGGAAAATGTGCATGCATCATGTTTGCGTCGCTCCCATGTGCACGTCGTGCAAGTCGCGTGCCTTCATTGGAAACGACAAACTTACACCCTAAGCTTATTGGCATTCCTTCCAAGGCGCGTGCTAAGCAGCCACATTTAATAAAACTGTAGCCTTCTTACCAAAACTTCATACCGAACGTTTTTTATTGGTATTGATAATGATGTTCGGTCAATAAACATTGTTTTTATCGCCCAGCCTTAGTTCATCGTATCCAAAATTGTTAAATGTTCATTGGAATTATGGTTTTAGGAAACACCAAACTGCACAGGTAGCAACAGAATTTGTGATCATAGTTGGCTAGATCAGATGATTCATTGAAATGATTGAGAAAAATGTGTTCATAATGCCAAGAACTTCTGGACGACAAGAGTTTGGATGAATCATTTCTTCAAGTTTTGTCACAGAGCTATTGTATGATTTAAGATAAACTCGGAAAGAAATATAGTCAGGTTGACTTTGTTTATGATATTTATGATATTTAGGTGAATTTGCTGCCTCATATTCCTGACTCATATATTTCTTTCCACGTTTATCTTAAAGTTGCAATAGGTGATTGTCTTCAGAAACATTTTTTTGTTGTGCTGGTTGAAAGTCTTTTCAAATTTTAATAGTAAGGATTAAAGTAAATGATCTAAACGTATTTATATTTGAAATCAGAATTATTAAACTCCCTTTGAAATTTCTTTTTTAAATATTTTCCAAATTATGTTTAACAGAGCAAGGGAATTTTCACAGTATGTCTGATAATGTTTTTTTCTTCTGAAGAAAGGCTTATTTGTTTTATTTCGGCTAGAATAAAAGCAGTTTTTAGTTAAAAAAATTTATATTTAAATGTCAAAATTATTAGCCCCTTTAAGCTATATTTTTTTCGATAGTCTACAGAACAAGCCATCATTATACAATAACTTGCCTAATTACTCTAACCTACCTAGTTAACCTAATTAACCTAGTTAAGCCTTTAAATGTCACTTTAAGCTGTATAGAAGTGTATAGAAAATATCTAGTCAAAAATTATTTACTGTCATCATGGCAAAGATAAAATAAATCAGTTATTAGAAATGAGTTATTAAAACTATTATGTTTAGAAATGTGTTGAAAAAATCTTCTCTCCGTTAAACAGAAGTTGAAGAAAAAATAAACAGGGGGGCTAATAATTCTGACTTCAACTGTATGTATTTTTATATTCTGAGTAAGGCATAAGGCTTAAAAATGTTCATCTAATTAAAATTGTTGGGCCGACAATTCCCATAAATCTGATAAGTAGCCCAAACTCTCTGTCAACAAATGTAGATTTGTATATCTGCGCACACGTTCACGCAGATCTGCTGTTTGTGCGTGCACGCGGCCACGTTCATGACAAATGCACACAAGAGAGTGACAGCAGTAAATACAAATGCTCAATCAAAACTTTAAAATCCTGTATCAATATTGGAGTTACTTTTGCACGCTGGAGGAAGGACGACACCCTGGCTGAAGTATTTCTTTTAGACAGGTGACGTTGTGTTTTAAAACTCTTTTAGTCACGCAAAGCTGATGTAGATTGTGTTGTATTATGAATGGGTTATATGCACAGAAATGTTCAGCCACTGAAATCTTCCGGAGGACTGATGTGACTATTTTCAATTCAATAAGGGACCTTTTACAGCATCGATAATGTAGATTTTTATTTAGTTTAACAACAAAACATGAGTAAATAGCGCTATTCCGCCTAGCCTTGAGGTAAAGTTGGTTTTATATTCACATTGGTTCATTTTTGAACAATGACAACCTGTGCTTATCATGCTACTTTGAATATTCGGTCTGAAATGGCATGTAAGTATGACTTAGTAATAAGTGTAATTCCTGCACCCCGCCAGCAAATCACTAAGCATACAGTAGTCGCTTTAGGACAAATCGCGTGGGAGAGTGAGACCAGCAATCCTTGCATGGATGAAATATTGCACATTATGACAAGTTTTGCTTGCTACACAACTGAAAACGAGCTAGATATTATACAGTTTTTCATTCAGAATTGTAGTATTATAAAGTGGTATAAAGTTTTCTAACTGGTAAATGACATGATCTAGTGCAGGGATGTCAAACTCAGTTCCTGGAGGGCCGCAGCCCTGCACAGTTTTGTTCCAACCTTGCTTCAACACACTTACTGGTAGGTTTTAAACAAGCCAGAAGGACTCAATTAGATTGATCAGGTGTGTTTAATTAAGGTTGGAACTAAACTGTGCAGGGCTGCGGCCCTCCAGGAATTGAGTTTGACATCCCTGATCTAGTGGGTTGTCTACTGTCATCTTTAATGTGCACGTTTGTGATTTCAGGAGGCATGGCTTTGGACGGAAAGGGAGGAACTGTGTTTTTTAAAGATATTTTGCTAACTGATAGAATCTTGGCAAATCACCTACTGCACCTTTAAATAAACTGGGAATAACTTTAAAAAATCATCTTTGGTGTTTCACAGATGAGAGAAAGTCATTTGTGCTTGTGACCGGGCCTCGTTTATGCTATGACTGAAATATTCTTGTAAAAAAAAATCAAAGCAATTGATCATCGCAACACTTTTTCTCATTATGCATAATCTTTCATGTTCATATTTGAAGCAGCCCATCTTAGGCATATAATTGCATGCTTAAAATAGGTCTTATAATACAAGACGTTTTTGCTTCACTGTGTTTAACATTTTCAATTTTTATTTCTGTCACGCTTTTTCATTTCATTCATGCTCTTTCCAGAGCTGTCCATGAGAAAATGTCATTATATATTTATTTTTTTGCAGATTGAATACATAACTCAGCTGCAAGTGTGCAGAAAGGAAAGTGGTAAATGGAAAAAACACCTCAGCCCTTCTGTTAGTGCTATTTTAAAGCTTGTTACTGGGCCGTACATGGATTAGAACTGGATTAACCTTGTTTGTTCTGACATTTAAAGTAATGCCTGTTTATATTTAGCACATTTTTTATGTGTGAACTTCACATCTGGGGTACATGCTGAATGCAGACATTTTTGCATGGTGCTCTATTTTAAAAATAAGAATCTCTGTTTTTATCATTCGTCGACTAAACAAACTGATTGCTTTGGACTTTTTGACGTCTCTGTGGGACCATGCTCTGACTGGTGAACATGGTATATGCCTATTGACACATGGGCACAGGTGTGTGGGGTAGCAGCTGCACTGCTTTTGGCAAAGTTCTGTTGTGGGGATCACAAGAGGGCTTGACCTTGCTGAGCAAAGCTGCTGCCATTGTTGCCCATTTCTGGTGCTTGTTGCTAAGCGTTCATGCTCAGGTGGCAGAGCTCATCTCAGCCGAGAGATCTGTCCTGAAGTGGAGCAACTTGCCTTGCTTTGTTTTACCCTTTATTGAGTGGTACAGTTCAGTTCGAAATGATACGGGTCACCTTTATCAGGCTTGTGTCTCCACTGCCAAAAGGTACCCTTTGGTGGGCATGGTGTATGACAGAAAGTTGCAGTTGACATTCTCACTTGAAGAAATGTAAAAGTAAAGCTGTACAGGTCGTTCACATATCATATGAGAAGCGCTTATCACAAAACAGATGCTTTATACACATAAATACTTATGCATAAATGTTAACTGCTAACTATGAACAGGATTTAAATATAGCTGCAGATCAATGATGTAAAATATCCTACTGTAACATCAGCAATTATATAAAATAAACATATATGAACACATACAAACCCTTACAGTCTCCAAAATGTTACCAATTACAGAAAAATTACACACAACATAAATTTAGGCCTTATTTGGGTTCAAAAACTATATAAAACATAGGTGCAAACCTCTTATCTGTATCTTTATTCTTCACCAGCTCATGCAACCTGAAGTATTTCTGTCATTCATAATAGTCCAAAAGCCGATGACAGTTAAACATGGCAGTTTATTCGTGTTTTGGGTAGCTGAAAGAATCATTTGCTTGTTTGTTTTTTCGTGGATCACTCTTGTGTTTGTCCGTTTCTGAAGGAATGTGAGAATCCACACTTCAATAATCATGTGCAAGTTATTAGCATAAGCTCAACTTTTCAAGTTTCAAACTATCAAGATTTCAAATATAGATGCAAATAGAGAGTAGAGTGCAAAAGTGAAACCACTGGCGGCTTTCACAGGCTTTTTGATGGCCTCATAAACAACAATAGGACACAAGGCAGATTCTGCCATTCTTGGCACTTGGCGCGTTTTTTGGTACCTTTTGACAGTGGAAATGGACAAAAAAGCGTACCGTACCGTACTGTACTGTACCATACCGTACTATACCACTTAGTGGAAACAGGCCACTAGTTGCAGAACTAGGGCTGGACAATATATTGTTTCAGCATCGATATCACAATTATGCAAATTCACAACAGTCACGCTGCAGGATCTGCAGTGTTGAGTCTGGATTATAGTTTACCAGACACTGCAGTTCAAAACATTGTGGATTGTTGCAAAGTTTAACCTTAAAGTCCACATGAACCGGAAGCTGCAACCATTTTTTTTGTATTGTATTAAATGTTTCAAATGTCGTTAATTTTTGCTAACAGTACACTGTAAAAACATTTAAGTTGACTCAACCTAAAATTGTAAGAGAACTCAAAAAAAAGTTGTGCAGCAAGTTGCCTTCCAATTTTAAGTTAAGTCTGTTTATTTTTTTTTACAGTGTATTCCATTATTTACTTATGGAAACTGTTTTTATTTAATCTCAGGCTATGTTTATATATATATATATATATATATATATATATATATATATATATATATAATATATATATATATATATATATATATATATATATATATATATATATATATATATATTTATACATTTATTCATATTTATTTATTTTAATTAATTTATTTATATATTTTTATATATTTATTTATACATATATATATATATAT